>OZ057407.1:44267496-44439234 GCA_964056735.1 Allodiplogaster pararmata | reverse complement strand
CAGAACATAAGTGTAAAACTATATTGTGAATTCCAACAATACAAACATTTTATTCCAAACAACATTTTATTTCAAACAACAAACAGAGAAAAAAAACACAGAAAGACCTCGATGAGCTGATGAAGGATAAGTAAACTAAAGCACGCCACGCACGCTACACACGCCAACTCATTACTAATGCACGCCACAGCGCGGGAAAGAAATAAAGAGTGTTTGACGCACTATTGTGTTAATTTTTTGATACGGTCTCGTTAGCCTAAGCCGAACGGCCTTTTAAGCGTAATTTTTTGCTTAAGCCTAAGCAGAAAACACATGAGAAACTTGAAAAAACTAAACAAAGCGCATGGGGCAAAGTTAAGAATTTTCCCGCGCAGTGGCGTGCATTAGTAATGATTTGGCGTGCGTAGCCCGTGCTTTACTAATAGCTCAAAAACAAAATTACTAAATCAATCCAAAATCATTCATAATCGCCTAAGAAAAACATTAAGAGTGAGAAAGAGAGAGAGAGAGAGACAATATACAAAACGATAGAAACAAAATACAAACAAACATAAAAAATATAAACAAAATCGAAAACATTCTACAAAAAAATTTACATTCAAAAAATTTTACATTACAAAAAAAAAACAAAACCGAAATCATTTTACATTCACTTGAAGCTTCGAGACAGCTTCCCCGCCAAAAAGCCTTTCTCGAACTTTCTCTCCCTCTCATACGCGTTCGCGCTCAAAACTTCTCAAACTTTCTCTCTCTCATGCGCGTTCTCGCTCAAAACTTCTCAAACTTTCTCTCTCTCTCATGCGCGTTCTCGCTCAAAAACTTCTCAAACTTTCTCTCTCTCTCTCTCTCTCTCTCATGCGCGTTCGGGTTCAAAAAACAAGGCACAGCAGTAGAGAGAGAAAGAGCAGATAGTCAGTAAAGACAGCGAGACAGCAGTACACAGAGAGAAATAGCATAAGTGGGGGACCTGTTCAACAACATGCTTTTTTACAGTGCAATTGCTTTCAGGTGGGGGACCTAAAATTCAATTAACCCCCCACCCCTTTCTCCTCAGGCCCCCTTTCCCCCTTTAGGAACCCCCTTCCCCCTCCCCCCTAGGGCCCCTAACCCCCCCCCTGCTTAGGGGTAGGGCCCTCTTCCCCCTTTAGACCCCCCTCCCTTCCCTGCTTGGGGTAAACCCCCTCCCCCTCCCTTTCTTTTCCCAAAAATTATAAAGATATTTTAAAAAGAAAGGAGAAGAAAATTAAGAGAAAGAGAATGAAAAAAGAAAGAGAAAAATAAATAAAGAGAACAAGAAAAAGAAGTTATTAGAGCCAGGCCGTGATTTAGGGCAGTCGAGGAAGTAACGCACTGCGTACTGCAAAATTTCACAAGTTTTTTTTCGGCGTTTAACAAAGCGCACTACGAACACCGAACACTGGGACACTAACGCGTCGCGGTCAGACACTAACGTGTCGCGGATCTAAAACACGGCCTCAACTTAAAAAACGGCCTGGCTCAATTAATTAGTATTCTTTTTTCTTTCTCTTTTTTTTTTTTTCTCTTTCTTTTTCTTACTTGTTCTCTTACTTTCTTTGTAAAAAGTTGCTTTAGCCGTCCAAAGATTTTTTTTCTCAGAAAGAGATTTTATTCATGAAAACTCCCCTTCCCCCCTTTCTCCTAAGGGCCCCCCCAGGTTAATTTAACTTTAGGGACCCACCTGAAAGCAATTGCACTGTAAGAAAACATGTGATAGAACACAGGCCCACTTCTGCTATTTCTCTCTCTGTACTGCTGTCTGCTGCCTCTACTAACTATCTGCTCTTCTCTCTCTACTGTTGTGCGTTGTTTTTGAGCCCGAACGCGTGTCAGAGAGAGAGAGAGTTTGAAAAGTTTTTGAGAGATAACGCGCATGAGAGAGAGGGAAAAGTTGAGACGTTTTGAGAAATAAAGCGCATGAGAGAGAAAGAAGAAGTTTGAGAGGTTTGTGAACCCAAACGCGTGGGAAAAGATAGTTCGGGAATGGCTTTTTGGCGGGGAAGCTATCTCGAAACTTTAAGTGAATGTAAAATGATTTCGTTTTGTTTTTTTGTTATGTTTTTGTTATTGTTGGTTTTTTTTGTTATTGTTTGTTTTATTGTACTCTCTCTCTCTCTCTCTCTCTCTCTCTCTCTCTCTCTCTCTCTCTCTCTCTCTCTGTTTTTTGTTTGTATTGTACTTTCTCTCTCTTTTTTTGTTATTGTTTGTACTTTCCAGGGTATTTCTCTGACCGCAGTGTGGCTAAAAAAATCTATGCGCCCCTCCAAAAACCTGGAAAAAACATGGAAATCTATGCGCCTGGGAAAAAATTTTTCTCTGTTTTTTCGTAGAGAAAATCAAAATCATTGGAGAAATTGAATGTTGAACTGTGAAATTCTAAAAATCTATGCGCTCGAAAAAAGTTGTGCGGGTGCTAAGAAACACCCTGGTACTTTCTCGAAGCTTTTAAGTGAAATGTAAAATGATTTCGTTTTTTTGTTATGTTTTTTGTTATTGTTTGTTTGTGTTGTATTTCTCTCTCTCTCTCTCTCTCTCTCTCGGTTCTATTTTTTCTATTTTATGATACGCGATCTATTACAAATCGTGTCCGTGCTTGGGATAACTTGATTTAATGCGGACTTTTTTCTAAGAAGGAATTTTTTGTGACTCTTTTAAACGGGGGGGGAGTTAAAGTAAAAATAGTGGGGGAGTTGAAGTAAAACAGGGGGAAGTTAAAGTAAAACAGGGGGAGTTTAAAGTAAAACAGGGGGGAGTTAAAATTAAAAGAGGAAAGTTAAAGTAAAATGGGTGGGAGTTAAAGTAAAACAGGGGGGAGTTAAAGTAAAACAGGGGGGAGTAAAGTAAAACAGGGGGGGAGT
Source organism: Allodiplogaster pararmata (assembly GCA_964056735.1). Classification (NCBI taxonomy): domain Eukaryota; kingdom Metazoa; phylum Nematoda; class Chromadorea; order Rhabditida; family Diplogasteridae; genus Allodiplogaster; species Allodiplogaster pararmata. The sequence goes on along the minus strand of OZ057407.1, from coordinate 44,436,358 downwards.
TAAAGTAAAACAGGGGAGTTAAAATTCCATCAAAAATTTTCTGGAAAAGTGTTGGTCGGTGGGTACCTAAAATTAAAAAGTTCCGGGGGTATATACTTTAATTTCCGTTTTGTGTGGTGGGACTCAAAATTAAATTTACTTTAGGGACCTCCCATTTTGGTCTTTCACTTTTAGGGACCTCCCCTTTTGGTCGTTTTACTAAGGAGTGGGTCCTCCTTCTACCACATGGGGGGCCAGAGTAAGGTGAGTCCCTAAAGTAAAATTTTTCCCGGTAGGGCCCTCTTCTTCCTCTCCCCCTTCCCCCTTTAGGGCCCCCCCTCCCTTCCCTGCTTAGGTAAACCCCCCTCCCCCCTTTCCTTGCCCCAAAATTTATAAAGTAATTTTTAAAAAAATTAAAAAAGAAAGAAAGAGAACAAGAAAGAAAAAATGGGCATGAATTATTGGTCCACCATTTAAATAGAAGTGTCACCAAATAAAATAGTAACGTCCACCAAATAAAATAGCAATGTCCACCAAATAAAATAGTAACGTCCACCAAATAAAATAGCAACGTCCACCAAATAAAATAGTAACGTCCACCAAATAAAATAGTAACGTCCACCAAATAAAACACTAACGTCCACCAAATTTTTTTTGTTGTGAAATTCACCACGGCATTTTTTTTCTCACCTAACACCAACCTGTATAGTTTTTTTCCACCAAATTAAAAGTCCACCAACTTTTTTCGTGAAATTCACCACGGCATTTTTTTCTCACCTGACACCAAAGGTTTTTTCTCACCCTACACCACACCAAACTTTTTCTGCTCTCTCAGTGAGTTGTTTTTGATGGTTTTTTTTTTGTAGTGGAGGTAATTTTCGCGGGGAGTAAAGTTTTTTATGAGTGTTTTTTGTTGTTGAATGTTTTCTTTAGGTCATTCTGTTGAATGTTTTGTTTCGGATTTAAATTAAAAATAGGTACTTCTGCAGTTTAAGTGGCAGCGCTCGTGGGCTTTAAACGTTTCGGTTTCGGAAAATTTCTTCATAAGATATCATTTTGAGCATCAGGGACTTTGGTTCTAGAAAATATTTTTTTTTTTTTTGAAAAAACAACAAAATTTCCAGAAAAAACTTCTTTTTTTTCTTTAGTGTGGTTTATATCTGTATAAAAATTTATAAATTTATATATAATAGCTAGAAAAGATTTTAAAAAAGAAAAATTAACCTAATTTTGCAACTGCAAAAAATTATTTTTACATTAAAACGCTGGTACTTCGTCTGGTAGGCGCGTCGCGGCCCCCTTCGCGTCGCGGCCTCTCAATTTATTTTTTTTTCTCTTTCTTTCTTTTCTTTTCCTTTTTAAAAAAAAGATCGTTATAATTTTTGGGGAAAGGAAAGGGGGAGGGGGGTTTACCTAAACAGGGAAGGGAGGGGGGCCCTAAAGAGGGGAGGAAGAGGGCCCTACCTAAGCAAGGGGGGGGTAAGGGCCCCAGGGAGGGGGGAGGGAAGGCCCTAAAGGGGGGAAGGGGGGGCCCTAAGGAGAAAGGGGGAAGGGAGTTTTCATGAATAAAATCTCTTTCTGAGAAAAAAATAAATAAAAGCCACGACGCGGGCCGCGACGCGAAGGGGGGGCCGCGACGCACCTACCAGACGAATTAACAAAGGGCCAAAACGCTTAGGCTTAGGAAAAAGTTGGCTCTAATCTACTTTAACCTTCCAAAGATTTTTTCTCAGAAAGAGATTTTATTCATGAAAACTCCCTTCCCCTTCTCTCCTTAGGGCCCCCTTCTTCCCTTTAGGGCTTTGGGGGGAGACTGAAACTGCAGTTGAGTACAAAAAAATTTTTTTGTTGGAAAAAATGAAAAAATTTCGCAAGAACCGGAGTTTTTCTAAGAACCAGAGTCCTTGATGCTCAAAATGAACATCTATGAAGAAAAAATTGAAACCAAAGCGTTTAAAGCCCACGAGCGCTGCCACTTAAACTGCAGAAGTGCCTATTTTTAAATTATATCTGAAACAAAACATTCAACAGAATGACCTAAAGAAAACATTCAACAAGAAAAAACACTCATAAAAAACTTTACTCTCGCGAAAATTACCTCCACTACAAAAAAAAACCATCAAAAACAACCTACTGAGAGAGCAGAAAAAGTTTGGTGTGGTGTAGGGTGAGAAAAAAACCTTTGGTGTCAGGTGAGAAAAAAATGCCGTGGTGAATTTCACAACAAAAAAAATTTGGTGGACGTTAGTGTTTTATTTGGTGGACGTTACTATTTTATTTGGTGGACGTTACTATTTTATTTGGTGGACGTTGCTATTTTATTTGGTGGACGTTACTATTTTATTTGGTGACACTTCTATTTAAATGGTGGACCAATAACTTTTCCCCAGAAAAAAATGATCTTCTATGGCCGTTTTTTATGTTGAGGCCGTGTTTTAGGGCTGCGACGCGTGAGTGCCCTAGTGTTCGGTGTTCGTAGTGCGCTTTGTTAAAGGGCCTTTTTTTCGGAATTCAACAAGGTCTCGCAAAATAAATTACTCTTGGCGGTACTGTCTTTAAAATTGAATCTCTACCTGGCAACAGTGGCTAAATGTTTGTGACCTACTAACTTCGGCGAGTTTTCATTTTCCATATCAAAGGAAACCCCATGTCTACTCCAAAAACTTTCTTCAATCTCTGTTAATGCAAATATTTGTTTCCAGGCCTCTGTGTCTTTTTTAGACGCGTTATAATTGCCCCGCGTGAAAACTTATGTGGGGTACTTTTTTACTTGGGGCCGCACCCCAGGGGCCAGGTCACTTTTCACTAATTTTTTCGCTTAGGCTTAGATAAAATGCATGCTAACGAGGCCGCACGGCTTTAAAAAAAGGGGCCGTATAATAAAAATTAGCCACTATATTTTAGTTTTATCCAGTCTAATTGAGGAAATTGACTTAGCTGTTTTCAGCTATTCACTGTTTTTTTCCCGCTTAGGCTTAGTTGAAAGGTTACGCTAACGAGGCCGTACGGCTTAGGCTAACGAGATCGCATAAGAAAAATTTATCCTATTATAAATTTTTGGCTCTTATTTCCTGATGGGCATACCCTGCGTCTTGTCTTGCATACATTTGTATACTAGACGGAAAACTGGCTTTAAACGATATGGTTCCGAAAATTTAAAAAAATCGGCACTTTTTACTTCGTATGGTAGGGCGCTCGTGGGCTTTAAACGCTTCGGTTTCAATTTTTTTTTCATATATGTTCATTTTGAGCATCAGGGACTCTGGTTCTTGCAAAAAAAAATTTTTTTTTCATTAGTTTTACCAAAAAAAATTTTTTTGGCTCAACTGCAGTTTTTGCCGTACACCAATACACCCATCCCCCTCTAAAACACGACCTCAACTTTTTTGCCTTTTTTTGTTGCAATTTTGCCAAATTTTATTTTTACATCAGAAAATTTATTTTTACATTAAAAAACGTTTAGGCTCAGTAAAAAGTTGGCCTTCAATCTACTTTAGCCGTCCAAAAATTTTTTTCTCAGGAAGAGATTTTATTCCTGAAAACTCCCTTCCCCCTTTCTCCTTAGGGCCCCCTTCCCTCCTCTAGGGCCCCCCTTCCCCCTCCCCCCCTAGGCCTCTACCCTCTTCCTTAGGTAGGGCCCTCTTCCTCCCCCCCTTCCCCTTTTAGGGCCCACCCTCCCTTTCCTGCTTAGGTAAACCCCCCTCCCCCCTCCCGCTCTTTCCTTTCCCCAAAATTTTCTTTACCACACGAAGTAAAAAGTAAAAAAAAGGCTTTCGGGGTGACTGAAACTGCAGTTGAGCCAAAAAAAATTTTTTTGTAAAAATGATGAGAAAATTTTTTTTGCAAGAACCAGAGTTCCTGATGCTCAAAAAAATCATCTATGAAAAAAAATTGAAACCGAAGCGTTTAAAGCCCACGTGCCTCTACCAAACGAAGTAAAAAAAGTACCAAAAATCATAGGTGATCATTTTGAGCATCAGAGACTCCGATTCGTGAAAAAAATTTTTTACATCAAAAAACGCTCAGGCTTAGTAGAAGTTTACGCTAACGAGGGCCTGTGGCTTAGGCTAACGAGACCGTGTCAACAAAAAAATGGCACTCTGCACTGTCTGTCTTCTAGTAAGCCAATGAGTATATAAGCGCCAAAAATTGACGTTGAAAGCTACTGTTTCGAAAATGTTTTTTCATAGGTGATCATTTTAAGCATCAGGGACTCCGTTTCAATGTTTCTTACAAAATTTTGTTCACATCAAAAATTTATTTTTACATTAAAAGTTATTTTTACACTAAAAAACGTTTAGCCTTAGTAAAAGTTTACGCTAACGACGCCGTACGGCTTAAGGCTAACAAACGCATCAAAAAAATTAATGTTTAAAAAAGCGTCTTGCCAATGTCTGCAAGACAAGACGCACATGCCCATCAGGGAATAGGAACATAATTTTTTTGTAAATACATGGCCAAATACATTGTTTAAATTTCTAAAAAAAAAGTTTTTAAAAATTCCTCTTCCCAAGTAAAGTGCGCCCCCCAGTAAAGTCCGTTCCCCTAAGTAAAATTGTGCCAATGTGTGCAATTTTTTCAATACATGACTGTTTTCAGTTTTTGAAGCAGCGAGATGTCAGAAGGGAAAGATGAAAAACTCACCTACAAAGAAAAGGTTCGATCACCTTATTCGTTTAGCCCTGAAGTTCCCAAGTTATGTGCTGAATACTAATTTGGGGCTCTGCAGGAAACCGAGGTGTGGTCTGCGTCTCTAAAATTCGACAACATGCCAAAAACCTGAAAAGCGTAGATACCATAGCTCACCAGGATGTGCTAAAACTTATATTTTCGGGCGATTGACTGGGTGACCGCAAAGGGGGAGTGGAAATTAACAAATTTTTTGGTCTGTCTGAAGTCGATTGCACTTTTCTCGCACCGTGGGGCCGGATTGTGACATTCGGAATTTTGTTCACTTGAAAAATTCATTTTAAAAAAAACTATGCCTTATTTTCTTCACCAAGGAAGGGGCTGGCCGGGCGACCGGGAAAAATTTTACAATTTTGGTAAGCTATGGTACATAACATTCTCCATACGGTCTCTTTCCTAAGCCGTGCGATCTCTTCTAAGCCGCACGGCCTCGCTAGCATAATCTTTGCCTAAGCAGAAAAAATCATACAAATTACAATATGGCGTATGGATTTCACGCGTACAGTGGTTTAAAGAAAGATTTTAATTTTGCTCGTTTTGATCTACACCGCCTCCCCCTTCCTCTCAAAATTGTCAATATCAAGGGAGGTGATACTGTTTCTACCAGGTTAGGTAAGCTTCCGACATAAGGCGAGTGCGTTTCCTGCCTCTCAGTTCTGTTGAATTTAAATCAAGTACTTTGGAAAGCCACCAAGTAGTTAGAGAGACTTTGAGTTTAGGCGGCCATTTCGTTCGTCCAACAGGAAGAGCCACTTTTCATACAAAAAATGAAACAGCAAATGGGCTATAAGGCTCCAGCCAAAATCGAGGACAAGGTTGGGTCACTTAATAGTAATTAAAATCAAAAGTGAATAGATAAATATAAAAGTTTTTCTCTTCTTTTTCTATTTTGAGACACTCTTTTTTCTGAAAAACATTGTTTCAGTGTCTCAATAAGAATAAGAAAAACTACTTTTTTCACTGTCTCAGTGAAACAAGAAAACCGGTACCTTGAGGACACGAAAATCGGGGGAATCAATTCTATTCTCATAATTTTTGATACCGATAATTTGTTTTTTAGAATTTTTTCAATTGTTTGAACCTTCGCACAGAAAAAAGCTAGTCCACCAGGCGGGATCGAACCCAGTCATCTCGACTCAAACCGGGAGGGCGCGTTACCATTACACCATGTGCGATGGTTCAATCAATTGTCAGCTTAAACAGGCGTAACTGACTTTAAACTGTATGTCTTAGATTTTGAAGTTTTTTCTTCAGTTTGAACAAGCTGAAGATCTGCCCGAGACAACCGAAGGTGAACTTCTGCGAACAAAAGAAGAAGAAAGGCCTCAGGTTCTTTTTTCACACCTTTCTCTCTCTCTCTCTCGCTTTCTCTCTCTCTTGCTTTCTCTCTTATCTGTTTCGATTAACTATACAGCCGGTAGAGTCATTGGAATCAGGGTGTTTCTCTGACCTGCAACTCGGGTGAAAAAATCTATGCGCTCTCCAAAAACGTTGAAATCTATGCGCTTGGACAATGGTGAACTTTTCTCGGATTTTTCGTAGGAAAAGTCCAAATCATTGGAAAAATTTAAAGTTGAACTCTGAAATTTTAAAAATCTAAGCGCTCAAAAAAGGTTTTGCGGGTGCTAAGAAACGCTCTGACTGGAATCAGAGGTCACCATAGAATTTGAGATAAAAGGCAACTCACATTTTCAACAATAAACTGCTGGTGCTCTGTAACTTTACCAACAGCGGGACAACCCAATCGATCGGGTACTTCTCTATACTGTTCCACCAGTTCTTCTCGAATATCGTACCTAGATCCCAGAATCTGGGTGTGAACCGAATCCTTGTTTTTGCTAATTGGGAGACATTCTGAATCGGTTGAGCTCTTCATGAAAACAACCTTTTGCATTTTCGAAGGCCCTCTGACACTAAAAGTACTAAGAATTGCCGGTGATATTGTGTCACCTGCGGTAGTTCTACGCAGTGTGTTTTTCTAACCCGCACTGCGTATAAAATCTATGCGCTTTTCAAGAAAGCTAGGGGTACAAATGCACTAATCGTTTGCATCCTCCCTTTTCATCACACGCTCTGCTCTCTTCCCTGTCGAGGCCTGTCGTTCCTTCATTATCAGAGGTTGAGCCAGTCCGGTCACACTCAAAAACACATCGCCAGAACCACTGGATTCGCCCGCAGGACAATTCAAAACACAATACGTCGCTTTCATGAGACTGGTACGACGAATGACCGTCCCATGAGCGGCAGACCTGTGACCGCGACCACTTCCTTCAACGTGAGAAGCATCCGAGACACGATTCGATATAATCCCAAGCGGAGTCTCAGGAAACTCGCGAAGGAGCTGAATATCTCGCCTAGTTCTGTTCAGACGATCGTCAAATCCCGCATTGGACTTCGCCTCATCAAGCTGCAGAAGACACACATTGACGGACCAGATGAAGGTGACCCGTCTTTCCAGATGTCGTGAACTGTCAAAGCGGTTCCACCGGTGGACTGTTTGGATATTCTCTTCACCGATGAGAAGTTGTTCAATATTGAGCAGTCCTTCAACCACCAGAACGATAGGATTTGGCCGAAATCGGTCAAAGATGCCAAAAAGAGTGGCCGTTACGTCTCGAGAAAGGGCCATCCCTTTTCTGTCATGGTCTGGGCATTCGTCGAGCAGGGAGTCAGAATGAATGCCAATAACTACCTGAACGACATTCTCATAAAGGAAGTACTTCCCTGGAGCCAGGCTCACTTCGCGGGACGCAAATGGACGTTCCAGCATGACTCTGCGCCCGCCCATAAGGCTAAAGTGGTGCAAGACTGGTGCAAGACCAATTTACCCTCCATGATCACATCCGCCGAATGGCCTCCGTACTCACCTGATTTAAATCCTCTGGATTTCTCTGTGGGGTCGGTCTTTGAGAGCAAGGCCTGTGCTTCCCCACACAAGAATTTGGAAAGTTTGAAGCGCGCCCTACAGAAGGAGTGGGATGATCTTGACGTCGCTTACCTGTCCACAACGGTGGGTTCCTTCCACAAGAGACTCCGCGCCTGTGTCAGGGAGAAAAGAGGGCTGTTTGAAATTTGAAAACGCAGTTATATCCCAAACTATTTGAATAAACTTTGATAAACATTTTGTTTGATTTGCTCAATCCGTTAAGTTTTTATCGGAAAAATACTGTGCATCTGGACTTTCTGTACACCCTATATATATATATATATATATATATATATATATATATATATATATATATATATATATATATATATATATATATATAATCTGCGGGTAGGAAGAAACAGCATGGTTCTACGTCACGATTAGAAGGGAGTTAATTCTATACGTTATCAAACAAGGGCTTGTAATAGGAATTCTTTGTTCGTAGTACGACTTCGTATGCGTTTTCTTCAACACACGCTGTCGGTCTCGCTCGAATGTATGCCGCTACGGTATGATTGATTTTTCAAACATCTTTGGTGGGTAGTGAATAACAGCCATAGGTGAACTGCCAACTGGCAAAAAGTTTTGTAGGGCGACCGACCTATCGACCCTCTCCCTCACTCAAAAGGAAATTATCACAGTTTTAACAGCTAAAGTAAAAAAAATTCTTCATTCCTCTACATAAATAGAACGTTTTATTAGCCATAACGCAGCCTCGTCAGGTTTCATTCATTCATTCATTCGTTCATTCATTTATTCCAGTTAAACACGAAACAACATGTTAAGTGATAAACGGATATACTGTCACAGATGTGAGCTCAGTAAGAGAAAACAGCGGAATAAATTATGGAAAATACACACAAGAAAAGATTCTGAAGTAATTATCGATATCATCGTGAAATAAAAGAAAAAATTCAAAATAACAACATCATGATCATTTGAACTAAAAACAAACGGTTCAAATCCTAATTTTAGAGGTTGGAACCAGAAAATCATCATCCAGTTTTAAGATCTCATCTCTGAAAGTACTGGAGAATCTCAGGGAAACAATTCTATTAGGCAGTTTATTCCAAATGTTTATAACTCGGGATGCACATGTGCTGTGTCTAGTCTGATAATTAGATGGATGTGATATACGGTAACTGTGAGACTCCCTAGTAGGATAGGGGAAAGGGCAAAGTTTAAACAGACTTGAGTAGTCTATTTGAATCATTCCATGTAAACACTTGTGAATGAAAGTCAAATCAGCAACGTTTCTCCTATACTCTAGCGTTTGCAAAGATAGAAAGCGCAATCTAGCAGGACATTCCATTCTGATTAAACCAGCTCTAGCTAACATTCTTCGGGTGAATGATCTTTGAACCTTCTCGATAGAGTTAATGTGTCTCATGGAGACAGGGGACCATACTTCGCTTCCATACTCAAGGAGGGGTCGTACATATGTTGTGTATGTTCTAAGTAGTACAGCGATAGATTTGGTTTTGAATGCTCTAAGAATCATATTTATGCATTGTAATAGTCTCTTCTATGTGTTTGGAGAAAGTAATGATTTCCTGACAGCTGATTCCTAGATCTTTCACGTAGGGTGTTTGAGGTATGACTGTCTCGTCAATGTAATAAATGGCTCTGGAATTGTTGAGACCACAATGCATGACAAAGCATTTTGGTATAGATATGACTAGACCACAGGTGAGGGCATAGTTCGCGATGGAATCTAGAGTTAATTGTAATGCGTATCTGTTGTGTGAGAGGATTTTAACATCATCTGCATACAAGAAAGTGTTAACATCAGGATTTATATGGTCCATTATATCGTTAATGAATATTGCGAAAAGAAGAGGGCCGAGACAGCTACCCTGCGGTACACCGCTATTTTATGTTTTGGAGCTGGAGAGAGCTTCATTTACTGATACTCTAGACGATCTATTGGTCAGAAAGGATTCAATAAGAGAGAGTAAATTGGCTTGGGTTCCAATTTTTTTCAAGTTTGTGTATTAGGAATCTCAAGTTCACTGAGTCAAAAGCGCGGGAGAAGTCAATGAAGCATATATCGAAGTCTAACTTTCTATAATGTAGAGATAGGTAGAGAGAGTGAGCATGTACCAACGATGTTACTGTGAAACGTCGGCGACGAAAACCATGCTGATTGGGAAGTAATAATCCACTGGTTTCTAGGTGTTCAGAAACTAAATTAAAAATTAACTTCTCGAATATTTTGGACATAGAACACACCATTGTAATCGGTCGATAGTTTTCTACTTGACAGCGAAGACCTTTCTTATGGATAAGCTAGGGGATAATATCCTAGGGTAAGCGAGTTGGTGAAAATGATAGAGAGGGGTATTGTCAAAGAGTCCAAGCAGTTTTTGAGGAATAAATTGGGAGTGAGGTCAGGTGACGAGTTCATTTTTGGCGGAATCCGCTTCAAAATGCAATGAATTTCAAAAGGAGTAAACTCATTCCTGTGATGGAGGGTGTGTTTGTATGGAATATGTGGGAGAGGCCCGAACAAAGGTTGGGGCTGCAAGTTTTCAAAGTGTTCGGAAAAGTGAGTTGCTTGTTCTATTGGGATAGTGGTCGGAGTGTTTTTGATCATCATCGCGGGAATAGATAGTTTGTTTTTGATACGTCTGGATATTGTCTGAAAGAAGATCTTGTGATTTTTTTGGTAGCCTGAGCTTATTCTCCTTATTGACTTCGAATTTGTTAAGCTCTCTGTGTAACTTTCTAGAAGCCCTGGATATCGCGCTGGAGAAGGAGTTACGTTTGTTACTTCTACCTTTATAACTATACAAATAACGTATTTTAGAAGGGTATTTCATATGTGTTTTGATTCTCCTTTTTAATGGAATATGGTCATGTATTAAAAACAGTTAATTTGTCTCTGTGGTTTCAGTTAACTTGTCTACGCTTTCATCTATTGTGAGTTCAGCAAACATAAGAGTCCAGTCTATGCCAATGATATGTGAATTGATAATTTCCCAATCTGCTTTGTTCCAATCGGTCAGAAAGGGAGAGCTATTGACTAATCTTTTGGCTTCGTTTCTTATTTCAAAATAGACAGATGTATGTTCGCTGGTTGAGAAGGAATTTTTCACTTCACAATTTGTGATAATGTTGGCATTGCAGAATACGTAGTCTAATTTATTCTGCAGCCAAGTAGGAGCTAAAACTAGTTGTGCTAAATTGTTATCACAAGCCATGTCGAGGAAGGCGTGTGATACAAGACATGAATTGGGTGCGGTGAGAGAAACCCAGTTAATGTTGGGGAGGTTCATGTCACCGCAGAGAATAGTGGGAAAGAGTGTGGAGATGTGAGAGGAGAGAAACGTACATAGAGTTTTTGTGTCATCTATGCCACAAGCGGGGGAACGGTAGATATTTATGAGTCTTATAACGGAGGAAACTGGGGTAAATGTCTATGATACATCCCTCGCAATGAGATTGATTGAAATGAGAAACAAGGGAGCAAGACAATACATTCGATACTAATATGGCTACTCCTCCTCCTCTTCCACTCAATCTATCACATCTAAAAACATTAAAAGGCAAACTCTTCTTCTTCTTCCTAGCGTTTATCCCGCCGCCGGGCAGTCTCCGCTTTGTAGACTGCACCACGCCATTTCACCCGATCAGCTGCGTCTTCAGTCTTCAGCCCGGTCGTGTTCATGTCTATTTCGATGCAGTCTCGCCACCTAGTTTTGGGTCTGCCTCTGGGTCTTTTGCCCTCTACTTCGAGGTTCCAGGACGATTGAGAAACGGAATGGGGATTTGATCTTATCACGTGCCCGTACCATCTCAGCCTTGACTCTCGAAGCTTTTCAGATATAGGGGCGATGCCCAGACGATCTCGGATGGTTTCATTTCGCACCATGTCTAGACGAGTGAGTCCGAGGCTCCATCTCAGCATTTTCATCTCCATAACATGCAGCATCTGTATAGTCTTTGCTGTGTATGGAGCACATTCGAGGCCGTACAACGCCACTGGTCTGACAACTGATCGGTAAATTTTACTTTTCAGTCTGTCAGGCATTCGCTTGTCGCATAGTACACCGGTTGATTCTCTCCATTTGAGCCAGGCAGCATTGACTCTCGCAGCAACTGTAGCCTTGGGGTCTAGGTCTGCGGTGATGTAGGATCCGAGGTACTTGAAGCCATCCACTTTCCGGAGTTCGGTGTTCTTGACTTTGATGGTATTCGAGGTATTCGAAGTACTTTTTCCCATTTCCAAGTACTCGGTCTTTTGGAGGTTTAGTCGTAGACCATAGTCATTGAAGCGTTCGTTCCACTCTCCTAGCTGTCTCTCCAAGTCCTCTGTTGTGTTGGAACATAACACAACGTCGTCAGCATACAGTAGAGTTTTAGGAGGGCTTGTTTGTAGATCTCTGGTGATCGTGTCCATTATCAGTATAAAGAGCAGGGGGGAAAGCGCGGAACCTTGATGAACTCCTACAGCAACCTTGAATGACTCCGAAGTACCCGCTGGACTTCTCACGGTACTTCTAGAGTCAGTATACAACATTTGAATCCATCTTATGTACTCTTCTGGGACTAGGTGGTCTCGAAGAGAGAACCATATCAGCTCATGAGGCACACGGTCGAAAGCTTTCTCCAAGTCAAGGAAAGCGCAATGGACTGACTTCGCCTTTTCCCTGTGTTTCTCTAGATAAAGACGAATGGCGAAAATAGCATCTGTTGTTCCACTTCCTTTGACGAAGCCACACTGATTGACGGTTGTACTTACAATTTTGCGGAGCCGTGCTTCGATGATCTTTTCCAAGATCATTGTGGTATGAGGAATGATTCTTATCGGCCGGTAGTTGGAGCATATTGGGACATCTCCTTTCCCTTTGTAGATGGGTATTGTAGATGATCTACTCCAGTCTTCGGGATACTCTAGGCGAGCAGTGGCTTTTTGAAAGAGGGTCGTAAGATGGAAAAGTCCACAATCACCTGCGAGTCTCCATGCAGAGGCGGCTAGATCATCTGGCCCACATTCCTTTCCGTGCTTCATTTTCTGAAGGGCTTCTCTTACTTCAATCTCTGAGATGGTGGGAACTGGTCCTTCTACTGGTAGGGACAGCGGGATGGGAGGGTGGTCGAACTCGATGTTCGAGATTTCTTCGAAGTGTTCTCTCCATCGCTGACAAATTTCGACATTGGATCGGAGGAGTATGCCGTCCCGGTTCTTGATTGTCCGCACGTGAGAAAGGTCTTTTGCTGCTGTGGCTCGTGCTTTGCAAATCCGGAAAATTTCCTTCTCTTGAGGCGTGTCGAGCTTACTGTAGATTTCTTGGATGGCTGCGGAGCGTGCCTTCGCTACGGCTCTCTTAGCTTCTATGGCAAACTATCAGTCAAAATAGAATCAGGATATTCCTGAGACATCCAGGTTTCAGTTGACAATGATATTTTAAAGTTTGAGGTACGCAAAACAAAATAAAGATCGTAAAGCTTGTTCATGACCGATCGGCAATTGAAGGAAGAACATTGAATGAAACTATTGAGACTCACATCTGACTTGTCCTATGGTGAGTAACGAGATGGTTTCCTAACACTTCTCTTACTAGAAATTAAGGCATCCGAGGTGCTAATGTAAGATGTGACATTCTGGGACTCACTCGCTGCTCTAATCGGTTTAGATCTGGGCCCGTATGCAGAGTCATGGGCCAAGTTATAGTGTAAATCATAGTCTACAAAAGAGTGCGATAAACAAGAGAAAAAGACTCGAGCTTTTTGCATTGATTCGAGTCTCTCGCCTTGTTCTCTCCTCCAACTCACTATTTTGTAGGCTATATTTTATCCTATATTTTGATACACGACTCTGCATACGGGCCCTGGTTAAAGTATGAGAGATCGGGACGGTAGGAGATCTGGTGAAAGTACGAGAGATCGGGACTGTAGGAGAGGGATTGGAAAGGATAGATTTCCTTGAAGGGAGGAGTGGATACAAGTGGTCGCGAGATAGGAGAGGGTAAGGTTGGTTATGCGAATAGGAGGGATAGATGAAAGGTTTGGGACTAGAATTTGTCTTTCTTCCAAGCTCTGAATGCTTCGTGGTATTTCCTCTCGCATTTAGTTTGGCTGTGTCTGATGTAGAGATCAGGATGAAACGAGGAGAGGATGTGTAGGGAGGATAAGACTTGTTGAAATGAAGTTGTCGGTAAAACAATCTTCAGAGGTCTTGGGGTTTGATTGCTTCTACTATTGAGAGAGGAGGGCACGCATTCGGTAGACTTCTACTATTGAGAGAGGGGGGTAGACGTTTCTTAGAGTTAAAAGTGAAACTTTTAGCCTACTTTAGCGATATTGAAAATTCAAGAAAGTTTTTTTTCTTTAGCCTATTGAAAATTCAAGAAAAGTTTTACATATGGTAACAGCCTGGTCTCAATTTTTGACATGGTATTTGAACCCTGGAGGGGAATTGAAGTTGAGCTTTTAAGGTAGTCGTGCTGGATCCCGCAACTGATTTGACAGCGGAAGAAGTGAATGAGGCACTTGTTGCCCAGGAGCGACTAGAAGATGGTCAGTCATACCCCGATCTGAAGGTTACATGCACCTTCGAAAAGGACCGCTCACGGATCGAAGGCCCTAGCATAATGAGAAACGAGCGAGTGGTTAAGCCGAGGGAAGAAAAAGATATTGAGTAATTTGAGAAGAAGAACGTGAAGAGGTAAAGGCGAGGAAGGAAATGAGAATGGGTAAGACCAACTCGCTCGTTTTTCTGTGCTCTGCACCTCAAACTCGCTTCTCATAACACTTGAAAGGGGTTATTTTTTATTCAGGTTTTTCAATATGATCAGCTATGCTATGCTCAAGTTCTTGACCAGGGTGTTTATTAGCAACCGCACAACTTTTTTCAAGTGCATAGAATGAATAAAAAAAATTGTTGAGTTCAACATTAAATTTTTTCCAATAATTTAGAATTTTCCTCAAAAAAATGAGAAAATTTTTTCCAATTTCAATGTTTTTGAAGAGCGCATAGATTTTTTTTACCCGCAGTGCGGGTCAGAGAAACACCCTGTTGTTGACGAATAGACCATATTTATGGAATAACAATGAATAAATGCCTTCAAGGAATAACAATGAATGAATGCCTTCAACTCAACTGTATGCAAAAGGTTCTTGTTGTCAAGTTGATTGCTCTTTTTGCAGAGAGGAAAATTGCCGAAGGTCGAATAACATTTAAGCAGCCTATGAAGCGAACTCCAACGAAGCGGTCAGCTGATGGTAAAGAAGTCGCAAAGGTGAGAGACTTACCGTAAGCCTTCACTCGGGTCCTGAACGGATAAATGTTTTTTTGATTTTTTTAAACTTAAATTCGCCCAAGGGTTGAATAGTGACCTGAACAGCTATGTTGACTCATATAGAAACTTTCTTTTCTCTTCCGACGAGGAAGGCCCTTTCCATTCTTTTCAGCCTTCCTCGTCTCTTTTTAAACTCGCTCG
Source organism: Allodiplogaster pararmata (assembly GCA_964056735.1). Classification (NCBI taxonomy): domain Eukaryota; kingdom Metazoa; phylum Nematoda; class Chromadorea; order Rhabditida; family Diplogasteridae; genus Allodiplogaster; species Allodiplogaster pararmata. The sequence goes on along the minus strand of OZ057407.1, from coordinate 44,421,316 downwards.
GCGCGAACAAACATTCTTTTGATTGGTCTGATTTAACGCCTGGATCCACCCAGACCAAGGGAATATAGAAATTTTGGTGGTCCTTGCACGAATGTGACTCTCTTCATTGCTGATCTTTACAGTAAACCTGGTATCAGCCGCTGGTTCTATCAGGAAAAGACTTTTCTCATGTAAGAGGAGCGTATAACCGCGAGGAACAGTATTTTCTTTCTGATCGGTGCAAAAAGGGTCTAACCTTGAACAGAGAAAAAGCAAGTAAAGGTTGAGAGCAAGGGTTTTCTAGTGTGCAAGAAAAAGGTACAGACGCCAGCCGAAAGCGGAAAAATTATTTTTGACATAAGGTTCCCCCCTTATAATGAAAAAAACAGAGGCCCGCGAAAATAAATTTTTGTTTTACATAAGGAACTTCCCTTATGACTTGGGAAAACAGGGGTCCGCCGACAGCAGGTCTGACATGACTATTTAACTCCTGGTTAAGAGCAAGACTTGACAAGAGAATGATGATTTTTTGGTCATTTGTTAGTCCTCAAGGTCAAGAATAGGAGTCTTGTTAATGAAAGAATTCCGAGAACAAGTTTCAATTTCGTCTGCAAGAAATCGATGCGTTTTATAGGAGAATACCGAAGACAAGCGTCAACGCGTGAAAGGACCTACCCCTTCGAGGCTGTTGAGCTTTCTCTACGACGAAGAGGACTAAAGAGGAACCCTAAACCCCATTTATAGGAATTAGGGTTTGCTCTTCAACCCCGGGTTTTGAAATGAATGGTTTCTTGCGATACGTGATAATAATATCACCATTAGTCGGTTGTCTGTTTTACATTTTGTTTTTTGTTATACAGCTTTTTCTTGCTCGTTCCCGCCAGCCGGCCAGTTTGTTTTCGAACCCGTGCTGTGGGAAAAATCTATTCGGAATTCTATGCGCTGTCCATAACAGTTAGCGATATAAATGCTCTGATCGTCTGTATTTTCTCTTTTAAATCATACGCTCTCGCGCACTCTCAAAAGCCGTTCTCTCATGATTAGTGGTATTAGTATACCCGCTCTTTCTGCGGGTAAGATAAACATCCTGCACGCGGCATGGTTAGAGATCTAGCCCGTATGAGTTATGGTCATGGTATCAAAGTTTCAAGATTAAAAGAAATGAACGAGACGAAAAGGCCAAAACTTACTCGTGTTCCGGACGACTCCTGACTCCGTAATACAACATTCCTCTTTTTTTCAATATTGTAAGAACTAATCAACGTAACACGACTGCATTTTCGTTGTTTAATATTAATTTTTGAAGTTTGGTCGACCAGGATCTTTCACTCTGCCACTTGAACTGTACAGTTGTTACGTTCTCTTTTGTAATCGTCTCCTATTCGAAGTACATCGATTCCCTTTGACTTTCGAATTTCTCTCTTTCAGCTCCTAGCTTGCTGATCTCTGATGTTTTCTCAACCAGAAGATAGAAGATATGTGCATGCTTTCTTGAAATGGGCGTTTAGAACCCTATATAAACTCGTTATTTTATAGCTTATGAGAAGGAAATGAACAACGCTCTGAATTGACAGAGATTTACAATGTCTCATGCGAACTTGTTTTATGTTTACGATCGCAAAATTATGATTGTACATATTATTTTCGAATTTATTTCACATTCTCTCTGGTATTGATAATAGTGCTACTATGTATTATGATGAGTGGCACTTTTTGCACTTTAGGGACACCAGCGGTTCAATGGGTCAGATGAGTTCGATGTGAGCCATGAGCGTATCTGAGCGTATCAATATCGAGAATTGAAGCGAATAAAATTGGTTCTATAGCACCCTATACATGCAAGTGTGCTCTCTTTGTTGTTGTTGTTGTTGTTGCCGGCAAACGTCTCGCGTTGAAGAGTTCATTCATCAATATGGAGAGCCGCTCTCTCGCTCCTCTCTTTTTTTTTCTTTTTAATACATCTTTTCTTCTTTCCTTCACAATAGTCTCAAAAATGAGGCTACTTCTTTTGGTTTCGTCCAGAGATCTTCCAACGTGAGTCTTGTTGGACGTCTAGCGCATTTGAAGAGATGGGCTACGTCGTGAGGTCCATTGAGACAGTCTGGGCAGTTATCGCATTGAGTTCATTCATCAACATAAAGGCATATGTGGAATGAGTACACAAGTGTGACACTTTAACAATTAAAGTGAGAAATTCATTTTTCGAAAGAAGAAAAAAATACTGAAACAGCGGAAGAAGAGAAAGAAGAAAAAAACAATTCATGGATCGGGTATTTTATATTTAGAATAGCTATAGTTCTGAAATCATGACTCTAAAAGATTTTACTGAATTCGCTGAGATTACCGATAGTGGTAAACTGTTCCATTTGTTAACAATTCTAACTGAAAGAATATTAGAATGCGCTACGCTTTTCATTTTTGGTATAACAAGGCTGTATGGATGAGATCTAGTTTCATATCTATGGCTAGGTAGAGAGAAAATTTTCGATGGTGTTATCGGCGTTTTTCCACTCATGATCTTGAATGTCATCACCAAATCTGCTTGCGTCCTTTTTTCCAAGGATTGTAGCTGCAGTAGGTGTGTAGACGCTCTTCGTAGGACATGTCGCAAAGCCCTGTCCTTCTGCAAATAGACTTGGTATAAGAGCGCTGCACTTTCTCGATAAGATCTACTTGATATCTGAGATGGGGTGACCAGATAGTGGAGCAGTACTCTAATTGAGGGCGCACATATGTAGTGAAAAGGTTTTTGTAAAGAGAATGACTCTTGGATTTAAAAGTTCTTAGGATGTAGGCACACCTAGCTCTCGCTTTGTTGCAAATGTCCTCGATGTGTTGTGTGAAATTTAATTCACTAGAATACTGAACACCGAGATCCCTTACCATATTCGTTAGAGGCAAAACCCTACCATTGAGTAAAAATGGGTGAGACGGATGATTTTTACCTAGTCTGATAACTAGAGTCTTAGTTGTTGAAATTGAAATACCCCATATTGTTGCACACTCCGAAATATTATCAATAGCTAGCTGTAAAAGTGCCGGGTTGTTGACTGTCGAAATTTTGACATCATCCGCATACATTTTAACATCACAACCTTCAGGAAGAATTTTTGGGAGGTCGTTAATATAAAGGAGAAACAGAAGAGGCCCCAAGCAACTTCCCTGTGGTACTCCCGAAGGCGTCGGATAAGATGCGAAGCACGAGTTTCCTATTCGAATTTTCTGTTCTCGATTGTATAGGAAACTCCTCATAAATCGCAGAAGTGAGCCTGAAATTCCAAAACAAGCAACTTTTTTCATAAGTAGATCCAGTGGAATAGCATCAAAAGCTCTAGTAAAGTCAAAAAGTTAAAAAAAACGCAGCATATGAAATCTTGATTGTCTAGCCTGAGATTCCATTTGACTTGAGACTGTAGGAGGGCTAGTTCACATGAGTGACGTGGCCGGAATCCGAATTGATTCGGGTCGATCAATTTATTATCTTCCAAGTACTCCAAAAGTCTCGAACAGATCATACGTTCCAAGACTTTAGAAGAGGAGGTAGTCAAGTTTATCGGTCTATAGCTACTGCACTCAGTTCTGGCACCTTTACGTTTGTAAACTGGCATTACGATAGCAGTAAGCCAGATGGTGGGACATGTTCCAATCAGTAGAAACCGGTTGAACAATATTGCCAGAGGTAAAGCCATAGTTTGTGCAGTATTTTTCAGAAATATGTAAGGTATCTCATCTGGTGAAGTATTTTGTTTGGATGAGAGATGGATAAGCTGATTATAAACTTCATGAGCGAGAACCTGTATGGAATCTATTGTATTTGATGTAACCACCAGTAGTCAGGTATCGAGTCATCGATCCGGTGTAAGTAGTGGTTGGTGTACCTGCTGTAGCCTGAGCGGAGTTGCCTCAGCGTGCAGCGGGCGTTTCTGGAGAGGTCCACTTCTTCATTTATGTCCGTTGGTGGTCGGCCGCCTAGTATGACTGGACCTTGGATGGTTTCCTTTTCTTCTGAGAACAAGTTTTGTGTGGACTCGGTTGGCGACGCTTTTCCCGTTGTTCTTCTCTGCTGTTTCCGACAGGGCTCTTTCAACAGTGCTTCTGCATGCGATGTAAAGATCAGCTTTCATGTTGCGTGGTGGGGGTCCTTGGAGAAATAATCCGTGAAGGAAGTGACTTTGGCTCAAGGTCCTTGCCAAGTATTGGGCTGATAGCATGTGAAGGTGCGATTTCGGTCTCATAACTTTAGCTTCAGCATGTATGTGGTCGACGCTGGCCATTTGATGGTTTCCTGTTACGATAGGCAGGCCATTGTTCTGTCCTCTTTTAATTTTGGCATGTGCTGAGGCGGAGAGAAAGCTGGCCCAGGCTGGAGCTGCGTAGCTGTAGATGGATTGGCAAATGACTTTGTACGTGAGACGGAGTGTCTCCTTTTGGTTACCCCATGTACTGCCTTCAGTACATTGTTACGTTGCGACATTCGGCCTGCTATGTCTTTCGCATGGTGACTGAATATGAATATATAATCATATGTAACTCCAAGGATTTTGGCGGTATTCACGGTGGGTACGCTCTGACCTCCGATCGAGACATCTAGGATAGTCTTGTACTATTTGCTGTAAGGTGTGAAGAGTAGAAGCTGGCTTTTGGGAGGAGAAATAGATAGTCCACGATCGTGGATGAACTTTTCGATGTGTGGGAGACCGTATCTTATGTGCCTCGCTAGGCAGTGGAAATGCGTGGATCTGACGCCCATAGCGTTATATCATCAGCATAAGAGACGATTTTGATGTTTGGATCGTTGTTCGGAAGATCGCTTAGATAAAATTGAAAAGAAGCGGTGAGAGTGCGCTGCCTTGAGGGACTCCACGAAAGGATGTACGAATCGTCCGTCCTCAGAGGTACGATGCCAGCCATTTCTTTGCGAAGTTTGGAGCGTCGGTTTGTAGGACGAGATCTATTAGTACCGCTATGTCTATGCTGTCGAAGGCCTTTGACATGTCCATTGCCAACATCACTGTACGTTTGGCTGGTCTCTTCGCGTGAAAACCTGCAGCTACGTTTTTTGAAAGAGTGAGGAGGGCAGAGGTGGTGTATCTTCCTGTGGTGAATCCATGCTGGTGCTCAGCTACTCTTACGTACGGCTTGAGTTCTTCCAGAAAGGCGCTCTGCAAGGTGTCCGGTGCAAGGTGTCGCTGTGCAAGGTGCCGCTCTGCAAAGTGACCGGTGCAAGGTGTCGCTCTGCAAGGTGTCGTGTTACCGCAGTCTCAGACAGTAATTTTTTCTAAAATTGTCTGCAGTCTCTTCGTACTATCTTGTCTCTCTCTCTTCTCTGCTCTTCAGCTATCCCCTCAGCTTTCTTGGGTCAGTGTGCAGCGTCAGACATTGCAGAGTTTTATTCACTCAGGCAATTAATTCACAAACTCAGGAAAAATTTTTTATAATTGACTGGTGCGAAAATTGTGAAGTGAAAATTCCTTGGGTAAATTTAACTTTAGGGACCCACCTGAAAGCAATTGCACTGTAAGAAAACATGTTGTAGAACACAGGCCCACTTCTGCTATTTCTCTCTCTGTACTGCTGTCTGCTGCCTCTACTGACTATCTGCTCTTTCTCTCTCTACTGTTGTGCGTTGTTTTTGAGCCCGAACGCGTGTGAGAGAAAGAGAGAGTTTGAGAAGTTTTTGAGAGATAACGCGCATGAGAGAGAGAGAGAAAAGTTGAGAAGTTTTTGAGAGATGAAGCGCATGAGAGAGAGAGAGAGAGAGGAAGTTTAAGAAGTTTTCGATTCCGAACGCGTGGGAAAAGAAAGTTCGCTAATGGCTTTTTGGCGGGGAAGCTATGTCGAAGCCTTTAAGTGAATGTAAAATGATTTAGTTTTTGTTTTTTTTTGTTGTTATGTTTTTGTTATTGTTTTTTATTGTTTGTTTGAATTGTATTTTCTCTTTCTCTCTCTCTCTCTCTCTTGTTTGTATTGTATTTTCTCTCTCTTTTTTTGTTATTGTTTGTATTATCTCGAAGCTTTTAAGTGAATGTAAAATGATTTCGTTTTGTTTTTTTTTGTTGTTATGTTTTTGTTATTGTTTGTTTTTTGTTATTTTTGTTTGTATTGTGTTCTCTCTCTCTCTCTCTCTCTCTGTCTCGGTTCTATTCTTTCTATCAGTTAAAATTTATGTTACGCGATCTATTACAAATCGTGTCCGTGCTTGGGAGAACTTGAATTAAAATTAAAAGGGGGGGCTTAAAATTGAATGGGGGGGGGGAGTTAAAGTAAAATAGGGGGAGTTAAAATTAAATGGGGGAGAGTTAAAATTAAAAGAGGAAAGTTAAAGTAAAATGGGTTTGAGTTAGAGTAAAATGGGGGTGTTAAAATTAAACGGCGGGAGTTAAAGTAAAATAGGGGGGAGTTAAAATTAAAAGAGGAAAGTTAAAGTAAAATGGGTGGGAGTTGAAGTAAAATGGGGGGAGTTAAAATTAAAAAGGGGGGAGTTAAAATTAAATTGGGGGTTCAAGTAAAATAGGGCGGGAGTTTAAATTAAATGGGGGTTTGAAATTAAAAGAGGAAAGTTAAAGTAAAATGGGGGAGTAAAAAAATAAACGGAAAGGGAGTTAAATTGAAATAGGGGGAGTTAAAATTAAAAGGGGGGAGTTAAAATTAAATGGGGGGAGTTAAAGTAAAATAGGGGGAGTTAAAGTTAAATGGGGGGAGTTAAAATTGAAAGAGGAAAGTTGAAGTAAAATGGGTGGGAGTTAAAGTAAAATGGGGGGAGTTAAAATTAAAAGAGGAAAGTTAAAGTAAAATGGGTGGGAGTTAAAGTAAAATGGGGGGAGTTAAAATTAAAAGAGGAAAGTTGAAGTAAAATGGGGGGAGTAAAAAATTAAACGGAAGGGGAGTTAAATTAAAATAGGGGGGAGTTTAAATTAAATGGGGGGAGTTAAAATTAAATGGGGGGGAGTTAAAGTTAAATGGGGGAGTTAGAACTCCATCAAAAATTTTCTGGAAAAGTGTTGGTCGGTGGGTCCCTAAAATAAAAAAGGTCCGGGGTATGTACTTCAAGTCCCATTTTGTGTGGTGAGACTCAAAATTAAATTTGCTTTAGGGACCCCCCATTTTGGTCTTTTACTTTTAGAGACCCCCCCTCCTGGGTCGTTTTACTGGGGAGTTGGTCCCCCTTCTACCACATGGGGGGCCAAAGTAAGGTGGGTCCCTAAAGTTAAAATTTTCCCAAATTCCTTCTCAACCAGCGACCATGCATCTGTCTATTTTGAAATAAGAAACGAAGCCAAAAGAGTAGTCAATAACTCTCCCTTTCTGAACGATTGGAACAAAGCAGATTGGGAAATTATCAATTCACATATCCTTGGCATAGACTGGACTCTTATGTTTGCTGAACTCACAATAGATGAAAACGTAGACAAGTTAACTGAAACCCTACAGTTTTTAATACATGACCATATTCCATTAAAAAGGAGAATCAAAACACATATGAAATACCCTTCTAAAATACGTTATTTGTATAGTTATATAGGTAGAAGTAACAAACGTAACTCCTTCTCCAGCGCGATATCCAGGGCTTCTAGAAAGTTACACAGAGAGCTTAACAAATTCGAAGTCAATAAGTAGAATAAGCTCAGGCTACCAAAAAATCACAAGATCTTCTTTCAGACAATATCCAGACGTATCAAAAACAAACTATCTATTCCCGCGATGATGATCAAAAACACTCCGACCACTATCCCAATAGAACAAGCAACTCACTTTTCCGAATACTTTGAAAACTTGCAGCCCCAACCTTTGTTCGGGCCTCTCCCACATATTCCATACCAACACACCCTCCATCACAGGGATGATTTTACTCCTTTTGAAATTCATTGCATTTGAAGCGGATTCCGCCCAAAATGAACTCATCACCTGACCTCATTCCCAATTTATTCCTCAAAAACTGCTTGTACTCTTTGACAATACCCCTCTCTATCATTTTCGCCAACTCGCTTACCCTAGGATATTATCCCCTAGCTTGGAGACAAGGAATAATAAAACCTAGGGTTAATTTAACTTTAGGGACCCACCTGAAAGCAATTGCACTGTAAGAAAACATGTGATAGAACACAGGCCCACTTCTGCTATTTCTCTCTCTGTACTGCTGTCTGCTGCCTCTACTAACTACCTGCTCTTTCTCTCTCTACTGTTGTGCGTTGTTTTTGAGCCCGAACGCGTGTGAGAGAGAGAGAGTTTGAAAAGTTTTTGAGAGATAACGCGCATGAGAGAGAGGGAAAAGTTGAGAAGTTTTTGAAAGATAAAGCGCATGAGAGAGAAAGAAGAAGTTTGAGAGGTTTGTGAACCCGAACGCGTGGGAAAAGATAGTTCGGGAATGGCTTTTTGACGGGGAAGCTATCTCGAAACTTTTAAGTGAATGTAAAATTTTAAGTGAAAAAAATGTCCGTGCATGGGATAACTTGATTTAATGCGGACTTTTTTCTAAGAAGGAATTTTTGTGACTATTTTAAACGGGGGGGAGTTAAAGTAAAATAGGGGGGAGTTAAAGTAAAACAAGGGGAGTTAAAGTAAAACACAGGGGAGTTAAAGTAAAACAGGGGGGGAGTTAAAGTAAAACAGGGGGGAGTTAAAATTAAAAGAGAAAAATTAACGTAAAATGGGTGGGAGTTAAAGTAAAACAGGGGGGAGTTAAAATTAAAAGAGGAAAATTAAAGTAAAATGGGTGGGAGTTAAAGTAAAACAGGGGGGGGGAGTTAATGTAAAACAGGGGGGAGTTAAAGTAAAACAGGGGGGAGTTAAAATAAAACAGGGGGGAGTTAAAATTAAAAGAGGAAAATTAAAGTAAAATGGGTGGGAGTTAAAGTAAAACAGGGGGGGAGTTAAAGTAAAAAAAGGGGGAAGTTAAAGTAAAACAGGGGTGGGGGAGTTAAAATTCCATCAAAAATTTTCTGGAAAAGTGTTGGTCGGTGGGTCACTAAAATTAATATTCATTAACGACATAATGGACCATATAAATCCTGATGTTAACACTTTCTTGTATGCTGATGATGTTAAAATCTTCTCATAAAACAGATGCGCATTACAATTAACTCTACATTCCATCGCGAACTATGCATTCACCTGTGGTCTAGTCATACATATCTATACCAAAATGCTTTGTCATGCATTGTGGTTTCAACAATTCCAGAGCCATTTATTACATTGATGAGACAGTAATACCTCAAACACCCTACGTGAAAGATCTAGGAATCAGCTTTCAGGAAATCATTACTTTCTCCAAACACATAGAAGAGACTATTACAATGCATAAATATGATTCTTAGAGCATTCAAAACCAAATCTATCGCCGTACTACTTAGAACATACACAACATATGTACGACCCCTCCTTGAGTATGGAAGTGAAGTATGGTCCCCTGTCTCCATAGGACACATTAACTCTATCGAGAAGGTTCAAAGACCATTCACCCGAAGACTGTTAGCTAGAGCTGGTTTAATCAGAATGGAATGTCCTGCTAGATTGCGCTTTCTATCTTTGCAAACGCTAGAGTATAGGAGAAACGTTGCTGATTTGACTTTCATTCACAAGTGTTTACATGGAATGATTCAAATAGACTACTCAAGTCTGTTTAAACTTTGCCCTTCCCCCTATCCTACTAGGCAGTCTCACAGTTACCGTATATCACTTCCATTTAATTATCAGACTAGACACAGCACATGTGCATCCCGAGTTATAAACATTTGGAATAAACTGCCTAATAGAATTGTTTCCCTGAGATTCTCCAGTACTTTCAGAGATGAGATCTTAAAACTAGATGATGATTTTCTGGTTCCAACATCTAAAATTAGGATTTGAACCGTTTGTTTTTAGTTCAAATGATCATGATGTTGTTATTTTGATTTTTTTTTCTTTTTTTTTCACAATGATATCGATAATTACTTCAGAATCTTTTTTGTGTGTATTTTCCAAAATTTATCCCGCTGTTTTCTCTTACTGAGCTCACATCTGTGACAGTATATCCGTTTATCACTTAACATGAGGCCGTATGCATGAAGCAATCCAAAAGGATTATGAGCTTGGATTATCAGTTATCCAAATACATTTCAATAATACGGTATGCATGGAAGCTATAATACTTTTGAATTACTGATAATCCGACAAAATTCGTAACCCTACTCCTGAAAGGCCGTATGCATGGAAAACAGATTATAACAATCTGGATTATTCAAATCCAAGGATTACAAAATCCAAAAAAGTTAAACAAATTTTTGTCGGATTATCTCTGATCCAAAAGTATTATAGCTTCTGTAGTGAAGTCTCTCACTACCTTTTGTCTTTGTCCACTTATCCAATAATTTTGATCTACCTCTCTCCTCCCGCTCCCTTATCATTATATCCTCGCCTCACAATATTGAAAGAGGATCTTGCTCTCTACTCTCGATTAATTTGGCTTGGAGGACCGCCCCTTTGACTCCACTGTTGTGACTCGTCACGTAACCTATTATTTGATTCGACATCCGACCCGTCCACACCACTTCGATGATTTGTGTGTTACTTTTGATGCTCTATAACTGTTGAGTTATAAAGAAGTTTATTGGCCGAGTGTTAAAGAATTTTGGCAGGCGAGCAATTCTGGTTTTTGAACCATTAAATTTCTGAAATTTACTTTCGAGTAAGCACATGGTGCATCGGCCGTAGGTAATTAGTGATGGAATTAGAACACAAATCGGTCCCACAGGTGAGCACAGCAGGTGAGGAGGCGACGTCGCCTACATTTGTACTTGTTGTTGAACAGTACAAAAGGTTGACTAGTAGGCTTGTTGAGGCCGAAAGTCTCCTTGAATCGGCTAGTAGGTTTGTTGAGGCCGAACGTCTCCTTGAACCGGAATATAGTTCAGCACCTCGCAAGTTGCAACTCCAGTTGAGGCGGATCGAGGTCGAAGTGAAGCATTACTGCATTGCAGTAGAAGAAATGGAGACGGTCCTTTCGAAGATGAAAGCAACAGAGAAACAGCAAGCCGAAGCATGGATAACTGCTAATCCAAGCTCATAATCCTTTTGGATTGCTCCATGCATACGGCCTGAGGTGGGTTAGTGAGTAATCCGAAAGGATTCTCGGCTCTACTTGACCCATTCCGTTCATGTTGCTCTTTTTGAAGTGTGTAGTTAAAGTAAAACGGAACGGAAATTTTTTTCTAATTTGCTATGATTTACTGAAAGTATTTATTGTATATTTCCAGTCTTTCCAGTGAACTTTTTTTTTCAATTGTAACGCATATTTTGTGTTTTTTCTGTGTTTTTAAAGCTCTCAAATTAATAAAATTTACTGATAAGTGAAAACAACAAACAGAACACAATTGCACAAACAAAATACAATTGCACAAAGGAAACACAATTGAGCGGCTGCTACCAAAACGGCTGCTACCGGAATGAGCGGCCGTATCAAGAACATGACCCAATTGAGGCCGTATGCATGGAGCAATCCAAATGGATTAGGAGCTTGGATTAGAAGTTATCCAAATACATTTCACTAATCCGGTATGCATGGAAGCTATAATACTTTTGGATTTGAGATAATCCGACAAAATTCGTAACCCTACTCCGGAGGTGGGTTAGCGAGCAATCCGAAAGGATTGTCGGCTCAATTTGACCCATTCCGTTCATATTGCTCTTTTTGAAGTGTGTATTGAAAGTAAAACGGAACGGAATTTTACATATTTTTTGCATGTTCTCTTGTTTAGTGCTTCTTTTATGTTTATTTCATGGCTAATTTTTTTCTACTTCGTGTTTTTTAATCATTACTTCGTATATTGAGGTTCCATGGGTCATACTACTGACTCATTTACATTTTCAAAAGTTATTTTTACATTAAAAAAAGTTATTTTTACATCAGAAAGCGCTTAGGCTTAGTAAAAGTTTACGCTAACGAGGCCGTATCAAGAACATGATCCAATTGAACTGACCCATGGAACCTCTGGGAGGGGGGGAGAGGGGGCTAAAGTGCAGAAGTTCCAAATAGAGTACAACGATTACTAAAAATCACCTTTCATCTAACAGATTTATTTAAAACAGGTTGAAAATGTTCATATTAATATTTTATATACCAATTCCATCAAACTTTACATTCAACATTCAACTCGGCTTTAAACAAACAAAAAATGAAAACATAACAACAACAAAAATAACGAAATTAATTGAAAAATGTTGTAATTATATAACAATACTAACATTCGAAAATTATAGTGTTTAGAGTGCATTTAGTTATCGACAATTACAGTTTTTAGAGTGCATTTTGATGCATTTTAGTGCTTCCGCTTGTCTTTCCGCGCTCTTTTTGACAATAATCCAAGTTTAAGAAATCTGACATCCATGCATACCGATTTTCCTAATCCTAAATTTTTAAACTTTTTTGGATTTTCTAATAATTGGATTTGACTAATCCAGATTGTTCTAATCTGTTTTCCATGCATACGGCCTCTAAAGTGACCCATGGAACCTCTGGGAGGGGGGGAGAGGGGGCTAAAGTGCAGAAGTCCCAAATAGAGTACAACGATTACTAAAAATCACGTTTCATCTAACAGATTGATTTAAAACAGGTCGAAAATGTTCATATTGATATTTTATCTAAGAAATCTATCAAATTTTACATTCAACATTCAACTCGGCCCTAACAACAACAAAAACAACGAAATTAATTGAAAAAACTGTTGTAATTATATAACAATACTAATATTCGAAAATTATAGCGTTTAGAGTGCATTTAGTTTTCGACAATTATAGGTTTTTAGAGTGCTTTTTATGCATTTTAGTGCTTACGCCGCGTCCTTTTTGACAATAATCCAAGTTTGAGAAATCTGACATCCACCATGCATACAGATTTTCATAATCCTAAATTTTTTTAACTTTTTTGGATTTTGTAATCCTTGGATTTGAATAATCCAGATTGTTATAATCTGTTTTCCATGCATACGGCCTATGTTGTTTCGTGTTTAACTGGAATAAAAGAATGAATGAATTGAAAGTTTTTTTCTCGTCAAAGATCGTCGTTTTTTTTTCTCCAAGTATAATTATGCAGTGTTTTTATTTGCGAAATTTTAATGAAACATAACGACATCCCTTTTTCTCGCATTGCGTGAACGTCGTTCTAAAATAAAATTTGTTTTAAAAAATTGTACTCTCTTGCCGTAAGAAAAAAAGACATTGCTGTCTTACGTTATATCTCACTAAATGTAGGAGACGTTCACGCAAAACGCGAAAAAAAGGGTTTTAGTTATGTTTCATTATGTTTTCGCGAATAAAAACACTGCATTAGATAACTTACTCATAAGTATTGCATTCATTTCACTAAGTGAGATATCTAAACAACTATCCCTTACACCCAAACTTAATTCATTGCGATAAAGTATATATATAACTTGAAGCAGTATTAATAATGAGCAGCTTCAAAACCTCAGGGCTGCGAAAAAAGTGGTAGCAACCCAAAGATGGGTGACCCTCGATCAGTCGCCACGACTTCTGCAGCTTCTGCAGCGTCTTCCCGGAACGTGCGGCAGTCGCGGCTACTCAGGTCGCAAGGGAAATACGTGCAGGAAGAGATGAATGATCGCAACTGGGACAGCTTCTTTGAGGCGTTCATTGTCAAGGCGCAGAGTGGAGTCTCTGAGAAAGAGTTCCAGGTTCCAAGTTACCTCCGCTGGTTATTTGAGAGTCCGAGGCAAGGACTAATAGAATAATGGCTAACACACCCCTCTTTTCTCTTAAGTTTTAGCTGGATTCTCATTGTTCCAGGCTCTCCCGCTCGTAAACCGGACGTTCTTATTCAGTTTTCAACGCGTGTCAGGGTGTTTCTCAGACCCGCATGGTAAAAAATCTATGCGCTCTACAAAAACCCCGAAAAAAATTGAAATCTACCCGCTTGATAAAAATTTTTCTCGGTTTCTTCGTAGGAAAAGTCCAAATCATTGAGAAAAAATGCAAGTATAACTCTGAAATTAAAAAAAAAATCTATGTGCTCAAAAAAAAGTTGTGCGGGTGCTAAGAAACACCCTGACGCTTATACTAGACCTTGGGTAAACTATGGGGCTGAATAGGCTAGACCCATTATAAGCTGTTGTTGTTCTCCCAGAAATCCTGTCGAGAGGAGTTCGTCGGGGTAGTTTGGTGAGAATATTTTTGAGCACGGAGAAATTTTTTCTGTCTACATAGTCAGCAATCCTCTTCACGAGACCCATTCGTTACCCGTAGAAGCGCAAGAGGGTTTTTAATCACATTCAACTCGGTTCCCTTTTGTGCTTTTCGCAAACTGTCGTAGAAGACAATTGATTGAAACTGTGCCTTCTCTCGAGTGCCTGATAGCGGGGGAAGCGCCACTGATGAAATCCTCGGTGGTAGAATGAACCTTGTATCTTTTTTGTTCGTAGTATTAGAGCACTGGTGAGGGTTCAAATACTACTGGGCGAGCTGGAAAATAAGCCGGTCCGTAACCAAAGTTTGATTCCTAAAACAGGTCAGACTAAGAAAAAAGGCGATTGACAAGAGAGGTGCAGCTGTCGGGAAAATTTATAACTCTAAGAGGCCTGTTATTGGTTGTGTGCTATATATGATATGCAGAATTTCTGACTCAGTTTCGGCATATTCGGATACTTGCTTGCTCATTTCGAATAAAGACAACAATAATCTATGGTCCTGAAAAGAAAATCTGGGTCTTGAACGGAAAACCCGGAGCTGTTGTTGAGGAGCGGCTAATGTCCACTGCAAACGAGCAGAGAGAGAAGCTCACACAGGCACTCATCTACGGAATTCTGGTCGACCGGGAAAATGCTCAAAAAGTTTGTTTAAGTGATCAATTCGGTATGATTTAGTGCTGGTAGTTTTTATATGTCAGGGTTCAGGCTTGGCATAATGGTAGTGTGTTCGACTATTGTGCGAAGAGAATGCTGGTAGTGCTCATGCACGAATCTGATAATCCCCACGGCTGCTTCGTAGGAATACAAAATTCGTATCATTAACTTTTTTCGGAACACGCATAGAATTGGGCTTGGTTGTTGTTGTTGCCGGCAAGCATCCCGCATCGAAGACTTGGTTATGAACACTCTTTAATGAGAGAAGTTCTCGTGTTCTTCCGACAAGATGTGTCCGGAGAAGGGATTTGATGTCCTTCGCAGTCCTGAGACTGTCATGCTGCACCTTGTGAAGGCGGACATCGTTGTAGCAACCTGTTCATGCTATAGGCCTTGTGAGTGGGTGGTCAAGCCGGCCTAGCATCGTTTTGGGTGGGAGTAGAGAAGTCTCGCCTGTCGTTGACCGGAAATAGGCAAGAGGCTATTTGACTGGCGCCTCGACTGGCCATTGAAAAGTATAGCGGAGTATCGGCTGATGTTTTGTCCGGTGGCATGCCCAGGCCGGTCCGGCATCGCCCTCCTTTGACGAGCTATACTACCCAGTTTTGGTCCGCGGCGGGATTTCTCCCGCTACCTCCCAGCACGAATTCTTCGTAGGTAGGCATCCCTCTATCCGCCACCTGAGGTCGCGCTCGATTCTGGACTGGATGATCCGGCTCCATCCGTGACAGGCTCTTAAGGCTGTAGAGTCACGAATGGCCACTGTTGTCAGTTTGTTTCGAGAATTGGGCTTGGTTTTCACCAACGGTGCGGGTCAGAGAAACATCCTGGTTCTGATGATCATTTAGCCCAGGGTGTTTCTCTAAACCGCATTGTGGGTAAAAGTCTATACTCTGTCCATTCGAATTATTTGTTTCTATGCGTTCTCTATTTTACACACTCTCCGCGTCACCGCGGTCCCTTTCCTAAATCTGCCGTTCCCGCATAACTGGTATTTCTGATCCATACGCTCCTTCGGCGGATGGTAAAATACAGCCTGGTTCAGTCGGTGCAAAAGATGGTTTCTTTTTCTTTTTACAGCATTTCGACAACCTCTGTCACATCACAACGGACAGTTGGTACACCGCCCTCTGCAATGTCAACATGGTCGTGTTCGAGTTATACGCAAGACTGAAGGAGTCGCCCAGGAATCAGTTCGTGGAGTTCTTCAGGATGGCCGTCAAGGCATCAGTGCCAAGAGTTGGTTTTGCTCTTCTGTATCATTTTTCTTATTCTTTCCCTCTCACTTTCTCTATCATTCTATCTCTCTCTCACACACTCTTTCTCAATTTCCATCTTTCTCTCTCTCTCACTTTCTCTTTATTTTTCTCTCTCCCTTCTCTCACTCTCTTTCCTACCTTTCTCTCTTTCACACTTCCTATCTATCGCTATTTTTCTACCTCGGCGTCTTACTTCTCTTCAACTCCTCTCTTCTTCTTCTTCTTCTTCTTCTTCTTAGCGTTGTCCCGCGCCGGCCGAGGTCGGAGTAGGGTCCGCTGTAGGGCTTCTAGCTCTCCAGAAACATCTGTCCGTTGCGTCTTCCGAGTGGAGTCTTGCAAGGCGCAGGTCTTGGTTGAGCGTATCCATATATCTTGTCTTCGGTTTGCCTTGCGGGCGTTTGCCTGGTACTTCCATGTCAAGGGCGTGTCTTGCGATGTTGGTGGCGTCTCTTCGCATCACGTGTCCATACCATCTAACTCTCCCTTCTCGCATCTTGTCTTGTATTGGGGCCACGCCGAGTCTCCCTCTCACAATCGTGTTACGCACACAATCTAGGCGAGTCAGTCCTAGTGTCCAGCGTAAAATTTTCATCTCATTCGTGTGGATAATGTTCTCGGTTACACGCGTTGTAGGCCAGGTCTCCGTCGAATAGAGAAGCACGGGACTGATCGCTGTTTTATACATCTTTTCGCGTATGCCAGCTGTGATATTCCTATCACAGAGGACACCTGTAGCTTCTCTCCATTTCATCCAAGCTGCATTTACTCTTTGGCGTGTCGCTGCATTTGTTGACGTGTCTGAGGAGATGACAGAACTAAGGTACTTGAATTCGGAGGTCTTCGGGAGCGGTTCACCGCTGATGTGAACAGCTCCCGTCGTTTGCACTCCGATTTCCTGGTACTCGGTCTTCTTGATGTTGAGGCGTAAGCCATGCCTACTAAGAGCGTCATTCCATTCTTGGGTGCGTTTCTCGATTTCGGCACGTGTAGGAGCAGCGAGGACAATGTCGGTGTATGCGATGGTTGACGGAGCCAGAGTCAGAAGAGGACGCGTGACGGTATCCATAACTAAAATGAAGAGAAGGGGAGACAAAGCACTCCCTTGGTGCACTCCAACGTTAACTGCGAATGACTCTGTGATGCCGACCGGAGTTCTGACAGTACTCTTTGAATCATCGTACATCGCCATTGTACATCGAATGTACTCTTCAGGAACCTGATGATCGCACAATGCATATGAAATAAGATCATGATGGACTCTGTCGAACGCCTTTTCCAAATCGAGGTAGGTCAGATGGAGAGGTGATCTTTTCTCTGCGTGCTTCTCGACGAGTAAACGGAGTGCAACTATTGCATCTGTTGTGCCTCTTCCGTTCACGAACCCGCATTGCTGAGCTGGAATATCGACGATATCTCGTATGCGTGAATCCAGTATCCTCTCGAATATCTTCATGGTGTGGTTGAGAAGACGTATTGGACGGTAGTTGTTGCACACTCTGGCATCGCCTTTTCCTTTGAAGACTGGAACGGTCGTGGAGTAGCGCCAGTTATGTGGGATTTGGCCTTGCTTTACGATGGTTTTGAACAGGTGCACGAGATGTGCTAGTCCAACATCACCCGCAAGTTTCAAGACTTCGGTGGCTATGTCGTCCGGTCCAGCCGCTTTCCCAGTCTTCATCTTAGAGAGTGCCTTCTTCACTTCCTCGGCCGTGATGGTTGGCACGGGTCCTTGTACGGCGTGGGAAGTCGGGATGAGAGGGTGCTCAAACTCTTAGCCGCTAATTTCTTTGAAATGTTCGCGCCACCTGTTTCTGACTTTTAAAGGGTCAGTGACGAGCTTTCCTTGTTTGTCCCTTATTGTGGCTGCTCTCTGGATGTCCAAGGTGTTGCGGTGTCGAGCCTTGGCAAGCCGATAGATGACTTTATCGCCTCCTGGTTGGTTCATCTTCTCATAGAATTCGCGGAAGTAGGAGGCTTTTGAAACTGCGACAGCTATTTTGGCGACTTTCTTGGCTGAGATATATGCAGCGCGGTCGTCAGCCTCATTTGACGTCCTCCATCTCTTGTACGCATTCTTTTTCGCCTTGATCGCATCCTGAACTTCGGAGATGAAAAACCAGGTGTTTTTCTCGATTCTTGGCTTTCCGGGTTTCGTCTTTACGAGGATGCTTGCGGCGGATGCTCTTATGCTGTCTTCAAGAAGCTTCCAGTGTTCATTTATGTCCTCTGGAAACTGCTTGTAGAGTGCAGGAGGGAGTAGATTGCGATGGATGATGTGCATGAGAGAGAGGCGTTCTGCTTTCCCATTCGAGCGCCACCATTTGACACGTGTGCATTCAGGATTACGAGAAGGCTGTTTTTTCGACTTCAATACCCTGTAGTCCATAAAGAGAGGGTGGTGCTGAGATGCAACATGGTCTGATGGAATGACCAACATTCAATGTGACGAGGCGAATTTGGGCTGTACGCCGCGCAGACATACCCCGCCCATGGGTAGCTGCCTGTCCTCGCATATTTGACGGTCCTAGCGGACAAGGTAAGACCGCGTCGCTTCCGGGGGACGCCCTAGCTTTGGTGATATATCTTGAAGAACTTGAAGCCATGGTTTACAACAAGGGTATTCATGCGATCGGCCTGTTGAGTGGATGGTCAATCCAGCCTGGCATCGCGGAACGTGTTTTTCGGGAGTTCTTGCTAATCCTTGACCGTAGAAAAGCAGAAGATTAATCGAAAAGACGCCTCGACTCGTGTGGCCTAGACTAACCCCTCTCCGCCTGACCATCTGGCGGATAGAACCACTGCCGGAAGTGGACTCGTCCAAAGGGGGCCCAATTTTAGCCTCACTCAGAACGTCGCGATTCCGGCAATCACGGTAGTAGGGCTGAGTGAGTTTACACCTTCCCACCGACTTTGAGGTATTGGGGCTAGGGAAGGTATTGGAGCAAGGGAAGGCTTCAACTCCTCTCTCATTTGCTATAAAACTCTCATTCTCAGAACTTCTGATTGCAGATAGAGAACGTGTTCCTGAACTACATCCGCTACTTAAATGACGGCGCTCTGGATTGGCAGCTGAGGTCAGTTAAGGACCGGGTCGTCAACTAGGGAGACCGATTCAAAGACTAGGGAGACCTACTCGAAGAACAGAGGGACTAAATTTAGAAATAGAGGGACCAAGTCGTAGAAAAGGGGCATCAAGTCGAACATGAGGGGAACAAATCGAAAACAAGGGGACCAATTCGAAGACTAGGAAGACCGGGTCGAAGATCGAAAATTAGGGAGCATGTTGTTTCTCAGCTGCTGAAGCAGCGTGGAGATCATGAAAACTAGTTATGAGGGGATGAGGAGCTTTAGAGTAATTTAGTGCATGTCTTAAAACCATAGGATTTCATACCAATGGAATAAATTTTTTCAAGCGCACAGATTTGCGCATATGTTCAATCCGCAGTGCGGGTTAGATAAGCGCCCTGCAAGGAAAAGCGCATTAGGTTAAGAAGAAAATAAACGAATGAGAAGAAATAATGTTGATGACGTTCTTCGTAGCCGGCTACAAGCTACAACCGGCAAAAGCAACAACAGGAGTGGATTGATTACTAAAAGCGTAGTAGCAGTTTCAGTGGAATAGGCGCTTGGTCGAAATTCTCGATCTTCAGGACTCACAACTAGCCAAAAATAGATGTAATGGAGGCTGCCAGTCAGCCATGGTGTATATTTAGTGACATATTTCTTCTCTTCACTCGGTATTTGAAGATCTCGCAGTGCGGGTAATTAAAATTTTTCCCCGCAGAGTCGAGCGATCAAAAGCTGAAGTTCTATGAATGGCCTGAAACCATGTTAATAATTTCTGGCGATGTATATATGATGAAATGGCAGGTTGTTGCTCAAACCCATAACTTGGCTGAATTATACGCGCTATCCAGAAAAAAACCAATTATCTGTTTGTATGCAGGGGTTAAATAGTCATGTCATACCTTCTGTTGGCATGCCTCTTTTTCCAAATCATAAGGGGAAGCCTTGTGTAAAACAAAAAAAAATTCGCGGGCCTCTCATACAAATTGTATGGCGTTCTCTAGTTTTCATCGCTCGCCTTTGGTATCTACGAATTCAGCCGTTCCCTCATGAGTATTTTTCTTGATCTACCCACTCATTTTGCAGGTGTTGAAAAACCCACAATGTGTGTAGAACAAAGAGGGAGGCTGCAATCCGATCCCGTTTTTTCGCGGTTCAGCCAACACCCCTCCACGACGGAGGGGTGCAAAGGGATCGAAAAATACTCCCCCAATTCGTCATCACGAATGGCCAAACACCATCTCATCATCATCATCCCATTTTTCGCTTCCGGAGTCGCACATGCCGGCCACGCTACTCCGTATCCTCCTAATCGACCCCGGCATCGAACACAATCCTGGACCTCCACGATGGCCTTGCCTAACATGCGGACGCAACGCATCTCACGGCTCCTTCCAATGCTCCAGCTGCCTAAATTGGACACACTGCAAGCCGAAGTGCAGTCACCTCGCCAAAGTCTCTCTATGATTAGCAGCTGATGTCCTCCATGCAAAGCCGCTTCCTCCAACTCAAAGTCGCCTACTCAGCCTTTGCCTCTTCTCCGATCTGCTCCGCCTCCCACGCCTCCCGCACGTTCCGCTCCGTCTCCTCCTATCCAATCATTTACCACTTCAACTACGCAGAACGCTACCAGCAGCCTACAACAGCAGCCATCTTATAATGGAATGCCAATGGCCTTGCCCTCACCACCAACCTATCCCAAAAGAACTCCCCTCGACAGGACCTATGGGCAAGACAACAACAACAACATGGCCTTGCCGGGATAGTCTCCCAACTCTCCGACTTCATGCAGTCACACAACATCAAAGTCGCTGCCATACAGGAGACCAAATTTGGACCGAAAAGTAAAATACCCAGCTTCCCTGGATATACTCTGATAAGGAAGGATCGCACATCTCTAGGCGGCGGCCTAGCCATGCTCATTCACCACTGCATCAACTTCACGGAAATAGACGTGACAAACACCCCCGGAGACATCACCACTGAAGTACAGCAGGCACTAATTAAAACCGGAGACAGCAAGCTACGAGTAACTAATATCTACATCCCGCCAACCAGCAGCTGCCCTAAAGGATATATTCCATCAATTGCCAATCTTCTCACCACATACGACACCCTAATACTCGGAGATTTTAACGCCCACCATGATATATGGTTCTCAAACATCGAAGACACTCATGGCCGAGGAGAACATCTCGCTGCAGAAATTACTAACTCAGACTTCGGCATCCTCAACGAGAATTCTCCCACCCGTCTCCCATCGTCTGGCTCTCCCTCCTCCCCAAACATATCCATCTGCTCCCCATCACTAATCTTATCGGCAGAATGGTCCGTTGAGACAGCCTTGCCCTCTGATCACCTCCCCATTCTCACCAGCCTCGCCACCACCGCCAATCTTGCTCTCTCGACCAACCGCGGAACTTTCACCAACCTAGCTAAGGCCAGCTGGAAGAAGTTTGAAGACGAAACAGAATCCATACTCGCTGAAATGAATCTTTCCATGCGCCATCATCTCAAGGATCATTCGTGACTACAGCTTCTTCTTCTTCTTCTTCTTAGCGTTGTCCCGCGCCGGCCGAGGTCGGAGTAGGGTCCGCTGTACGGCTTCTAGCTCTCCAGAAACATCTGTCCGTTGCGTCTTCCGAGTGGAGTCTAGCAAGGCGCAGGTCTTGGTTGAGCGTATCCATATATCTTGTCTTCGGTTTGCCTCGCGGGCGTTTGCCTGGTACTTCCATGTCAAGGACGTGTCTTGCGATGTTGGTCTCGTCTCTTCGCATCACGTGTCCATACCATCTAACTCTCCCTTTCAACTCTCTCATTCGTGACTCTACAACCTCAAGAGCATATCACGGATGGAGCCGGATCATCCAGTCCGGAATCGAGCGTGACCTCAGGTGGCGGCTAGAGGGACGCCTCCCCACGAAGAATTCGTGCTGGGAGGTAGCGGGAGAAATCCCGCCGTGGACCAAAATTGAATAGTATAGCTCTTCAAAGGAGGGCAATGCCGGACCGGCCTGGGCAAGCCACCGGACAAAACGTCAGCCGATACTCCGCTATACTTATCAATGGCGAGTCGAGGCGCCAGTCAAATAGCCTCTTGCCTATCTCCGGTCAACGACAGGCGAGACGTCTCTACTCCCACCCAAAACGATGCTAGGCCGGATCGACCACCCACTCACAAGACCTATAGTATGAAAAGGTTGCTACAACGATGTCCGCCTTCACAAGGTGCAGCATAACAGTCTCAGGACTGCAAAGGACTTCAAAACCCTTCTGCGGACGCATCTCGTTCGAAGAACACGAGAACCTCTCTCATTAAAGAGAGTGTTCATAACCAAAAGTCTTCGATGCGGGCTGCTTGCCGGCAACAACAACAACAACAAAGAGAGATTCATATCATGTTGTGTTACATTCATGGCTGTTGATGAAGACAACTGTAAGACTTTTATATTAACCTATCCCTTTCAAGGCAGCGAATGGCGCGTGAAGTCGCGAACATATTGATGGATCCCGCGGGACGTGAATGGATGACCAGTTTGAAAGTCGCCTCGCCCTTTTTCAGTGCAGTTCTGTTGGTGAGGATTACTGTGGCCTTATTGAAATAAATATTTTAGGTTGTAATGATTAAGATAGAGAGTTTGTTTGAGGTTCAATGAATGTTGTGTGGTTAAACCAAAAGATATCAGATGACTTTTGGAACGGTAAGTTGTTAAGTCCATGGCTTGAATGTATACGATTACGGTAAGAAAATAGTGTCAACTTTTCCAGATTTTCTCTCGACTCGTCTACGAGATGACGATGTCGCCGGCGATTTCTGATGCGAGTATCAGGATCTCACTTCTAAATGTATGGCTCAAGTATCAAGATTCAATTGACACTATCCCGATCCAATTGACAGTATCCGGATTCTACTTACAGTATCCCTCTGCAGGTGTGTGTCTGTATAGTCCGGAAACGTCCGCTGGACGCCTTAGGCCTTGGGCGGGATCTGCTGCTCGTTTGCATGCGCATCGGTCGCACCATGCAGTTTGCGCCGGTCTACAGAGACATCCTAATCAATCCGGGTGCTATCGTACCTGGCTTTCGTGGTAAGACCAGGCTGTTACTCACCGCTAGCAAACGAAGCGTGTAGATAGAAATTACCGGTTA
Source organism: Allodiplogaster pararmata (assembly GCA_964056735.1). NCBI lineage: Eukaryota > Metazoa > Nematoda > Chromadorea > Rhabditida > Diplogasteridae > Allodiplogaster > Allodiplogaster pararmata. The sequence goes on along the minus strand of OZ057407.1, from coordinate 44,398,032 downwards.
TTATGAAACGGCAGGCTATGGAGAGAGATCAAGAATTTGCAATAAAAATTAGTGAAGGCCAAAAGCATATAATTTGCATCATTTCCTCTCTGGGGTTGTGCTTTTAAAGCGCAAATTGCGAAAAAAGCACCCTCAGTTTCAATCGGAAAAGATTCTGGCTAAGAAAAACATTTCTAACGCCATTGATTGAAAATTTGGGGTTGAGAGAAACTATTTCGCACGGTATCGAGACAAACTTTGAGATAGATTTCAAATGTCTCAACACTCAACAGTTGGTTCCTCAACATGAAGTTTCTGTTTGTATAATGTCTAGGTTAGCTCATCAGAGAATTTTCAGAGGTTTTCGAAGATCTTCCCGATAATATTGTCATCGTTCTTCATTGGGTCGATTTTCTGGTTTCGAATGCTAATCATCAGTTACGATGTGATGGCTGATTGCAGGCAGGGTGTTTCTCTCATCCGCAGTGCGGGTGAGAAAAAAAATGCGCTCTTCGAAAAATACGGAAAACCTTAAAATCTATGCACTCGGAAAATTTTTTCTGGTTTTGTACTGAGAGAATTTTGAGTCATTGCGTAAAAAAAGTTCAAATTTTCGGAAATCTATGCGCTCGAAGAAAATTGTGCGGGTGGTAAGAAACGCCTTGATTGCAGGCGTTGAAGAGCTACTTCAGCGAGCTTGCGCGATCCACAATTGTCGAGTATCGATTCCAATGGATCGAAAGCTCACATTTATCATCAAATGTGTGCGGACAGGCATGCAAGATAAATATCTGGAGTGGTTTGGAGAGACGGTTCGTGGATAGGTCTAAGAGGCTCAGGGGTAAGAGCACTATTCGGATAAGCGAAAGGCCACGGTTTCGAATTTTCCGGCGAATTTGAGCGGTTTTTGCTGAGATCTTCTCGGAACAATTAGATGAAAAAAAGAATTTTTCAAGAAGTTTTTTGCCAGGAAAGTTAACTTTTCATACGGAAGAATTTGGCAATCTTTTCTATTATCCTCCTCAATTAGTTTTCTCTTGAACTCCATATTCTCAGCAATACATAAGTCTTTTGAAGCACTTGAAGTGTCCGGATGCAGGAACACTGAGGGCAGAGGTGATACGGTACCTCGTGGCTTGCCCGCTGAACTCCCCGCCCGGTGAGTGGGAATTTGAAAGCGAAAGTAGGAACATAGCTCACCAGCACTTGTCAAAAATGTTTTTTAACTGACTGCTCAGCTGGGCGGGGACCTAGAATAATGAGAAGCAAGCGAGAAAGAGAGAGCAGTAAATGAGAGATTCATTATTTGAAGCCCTTCGCTCGGATAAACGGTCGTTTTAAATTTTCTTGAAAAGGGCTGGTAAGCTATGCGTAGGAAGGTGGTGTCAGTGTCGAAATAAGTCAAATCAAATTAACAGTGTCATAGATCAATTATAGATGTTTAATCATTAAATTCCTCGCTCAATCTCCCGATGCCTCATTTTCCAAACGTAAATCCTAAATTGAAAACGATCATGGTCTGGACAATGTGGTCTCGAAGTGTCCAAATCTGCCTAGAGACCAAAATCGTCTTTTTCGAGTGTTGGAAAAGGAGAGCGAAAACGAAGTAGTTTTTTGCCATATAAAAAGGAATGCACAGTGAGAAATGAGAGAGAAAGGAATCAAATTGCAGTTACCAGCTTCCTTTTTCGTTATTTATTTAAATTTTATCAACACAGGCTTCAAGCAACCCAGAGACTTGTCCTGTTTGAGCTGGTGGCTCCCTTCTGGGTCACCATGCCAGTCCCATTGGTTTGAGTAAGTCTGCATGTTATGGGATCCAAGTTTTGAGCCGAGCCTGAACAACATAGAGCACATTGCCTCAATATCAGTATTTTTTTGTCAAGAAACAGACTGATATAAAGTAAACCTCTCTAGGCATAGTTGATATGGTATGGACTCTTCAGAGGCTCACCACTCGGACATTCGATCTCTTCTAATCCACACCTTCTTGGCGGCTTCACAAGCGGAGCCGGCATTTTTCGCATGGTCAAAGGTGATCTAAGGGGTCAAGGGTTCATTTTTTATATGAGAATAAAGGCCCAAGTTTGACGTAATAAAAAAACAATAACATAATTAGAAATGGAAGGCAATATAATCTTTTCAGATTGGGGAAGATGATTAATGGTTGGGTTAAAAAAAATCTGACCTATTGTCGATGGACCTCCATGATGTTGTTGTTGTTTCTTGCCCCCGCGCGTTCCTTTGACGTTGATGGGAGTTCACGAGTTCGCGGTGAAAAGGCTCGCATACACAGTCACGCTCACGCACTTCTCTTTCTCTCTCTCTTTTTTCATGGACTTCCGAAGTTTAAGGATTGAAAGTTCATTAGCACTTGTCAGGAAGTTTTAAAAGACCGTTCATCCGAGCACGGGCAATGAATATTCCTTTCTTTTTCTTTCACGGCAAGTTTGCTCCTTTCGCCAGTATCATAGGTCCCCAACTAAAATAAGCGATTGTTTATGAAAAAAGTCTTGAACTTTGGGTTAGTTGTAAAGGCTATTTGTTCTCATTTCAAAACAAACTTTTGCATTAGAACCTCTCGTCATGAATAGAAAACCCTTTTATATTTGCAAGCTTTATGCGAACCTTCGGGTTTCATACAAATTCATTCTGAAACTCCTGAGGAGAACCGGCTAATTTGAGAGCAGAAAAAGCATTCGTTTTGGAAGAGGAAGGGGTCAACGAATGAGAATCAGGGATCGTTTTGGAAGAGGAAGGGGTTAACGAATAAGAATCAGGGATCGTTTCGGAAGAGGAAGGGGTCAACGAATGAGAATCAGGGATCGTTTTGGAAGAGGAAGGGGTCAACGAATGAGAATCAGGGATCGTTTTGGAAGAGGAGAGGGTCAACGAATGAGAATCAGGGATCGTTTTGGAATAGGAAGGGGTCAACGAATGAGAATCAGGGATCGTTTCGGAAGAGGAAGGGGTCAACGAATAGAATGAGGGATCGTTTTGGAAGAGGAAGGGGTCAACGAATGAGAATCAGGGATCGTTTCGGAAGAGGAAGTGGTCAACGAATGAGAATCAGGGATCGTTTTGGAAGAGGAAGGGGTCAACGAATGAGAATCAGGGATAGTTTTGGAAGAGGAAGGGGTCAACGAATGAGAATCAGGGATCGTTTTGGAAGAGGAAGGGGTCAACGAATGAGAATCAGGGATCGTTTCGGAAGAGGAAGGGGTCAACGAATGAGAATCAGGGATCGTTTTGGAAGAGGAAGGGGTCAACGAATGAGAATCAGGGATCGTTTTGGAAGAGGAAGGTGTCAACGAATGAGAATCAGGGATCGTTTTGGAAGAGGAAGGGGTCAACGAATGAGAAGAGGAAGGGGTCAACGAATGAGAAGAGGAAGGGGTCAACAAATGAGAAGAGGAAGGGGTCAAGGTGCTACAACGATGTCCGCCTTCACGCGGTGCAGCACGACAGTCTACAGACTGCAAAGGACATCAACAACCTTCTCCGGAAGCATCACGCTCCGAAGAAACTACAAGAGAGCCTCTCTGTCTCTCTCTCTCTCATCTCTTCACTACACCTCCGTCTTCATTCTTTTTTCGCCTGAGGGACAGTCCGATCCGGCTGGACTGTCCCAACTACTTCTCCTATTGGCCGGAGATATCGAGAGTAACCCAGGACCAAGGACGTGGCTGTGCACTACATGCAAGAGAAAGGCGAATACTAACTGCATCCAGTGCTCCCACTGCTCAGAGTGGGTCCACACTAAATCGACATGCAGTGGCCTCTCCTCACTCAAAGAATACATCCAAGTCGAATACCGCTGCCCGTCATGCATAACATCAACGACTCCGCTGACGACCACGAACACCAGGCAAACTCTCTCCTCTGACCCCACGTCCAACAGCAGGAGCCTCAAGATTTTGCAATACAACTGCAATGGCTTCTCTGGCAAAACGACGGAACTCCATGAACTCGTCACTCGTCTGAAAGTCGATCTTTTTCTCATCCAAGAAACTAAGCTAACAAACCGTTCCAAATGTCCACAAATTCCTGGATACACTATCGTAAGAAAAGATCGTGAGAAGAACTCCGGAGGCGGTCTTATTACCGGAATCAGCGAATCGCTGTCCTACACTGTAATGCCCTCTCCGACCGACACACATTTGGAATCTCTCACGGTCCGCATATTCGATGCCGATGGGAAGTCGCTCGATGTTACCAACATATACACACCACCGACGAGCTCTTGCACCACTGGTTACACGCCCGACCTCACTCCGTTCTTACACAATCGCGAGAAATCCATCATACTCGGTGATCTTAACGCTCATGATGCCGCATGGTTCTCCAAATCTTCAGACAGCAGAGGCTCTCACATCGCAGAAACGATCGATGCTTCAGAACACGCCGCAGTAAACCGTGACACGCCTACCAGAGTACCAGTCAACGGAAGACCATCTTCTCCAGACATCTCCATTTGTTCGCTGGACTTACTTTCTCAAGTCTCATGGAAAACAATACCATCTGGAAGCTCCGACCATCTACCCATCGTAATCGTCCTTGAGGGTTCCAACTACATCCGCACGCACAGGAAAGTCTCCTTCACCAACTTCGGAAAAGCGAACTGGAAAATCTTTGAACAGCTCGTCGAAGAAAAGTTATCCACGACACCTCTTCCCGACCTCCCCGCCGCCCAAGCTGAGCCCTTCTTCCGGAAGATCCTGTTATCTGCAGCCGCCAGCTCAATCCCACGCGGTCGCATCAAGAAGAGAAACGTTGCCTTAACACCATAAATCCGAGATTGGATGACCAAACGAGACGCTTTACGAGAATCAGACCCATCAAGCCAAGACATCAGCACCCTCAACATGAACATCAGACGAGCCACGGACAGAAACAAAAAGGACATCTGGAGAAACTTCATGGAGACCTTTGATCCCAAACTAGACAGCAAGAAACTGTGGAAAACGATCAAGATGTTGAATGATAAAGGACGTCCCCCAACAAACTGCGCCATCGACTTCGGGAAAGGACCCCTCACATCCTCCTTCGAAATCGCGAACCAGTTCAACAAACGCTTCACACGCCCAGTCGACTACAAAACAAAAAAGGAAAATCGGAAACCATGAAGAAAGTTCACAACATACACGCTAAAGATTTTGTCGAGTACTCAGAGGCCGCAGTGAAATCAGCTATTAAGAAGACAAAGAAATCAACAGCCCTCGGACCGGACGGACTCGCTCCAATACTCTTCCATTATCTCGGGAACAGAGGTATAGCCGCCCTCACAAAGCTCATCAACGACTCCCTCAGCTCTGGCAGAATTCCCATGATTTGGAAATCTTCAGTCACTCTCCCACTCCTGAAAGCAGGGAAAGAGGCAACGGATGGACCAGGATACCGACCGATCTCCTTACTCTCACCGATGGCGAAAATCATAGAACGACTTCTGTTGGAAGAACTCAAGCCGTACGTAAGAGTAGCTGAGCACCAGCATGGATTCACCACAGGAAGATCCACCACCTCTGCCCTCCTCACTCTTTCAAAAGACGTAGCTGCAGGCTTTAACGCGAAGAGACCAGCTAAACGTACAGTGATGTTGGCAATCGACATGTCAAACGCCTTCGACAGCATAGACATAGCGGTACTCATAGATCTCGTCCTACAAACCGACGCCCCAAACTTCGCAAAGAAATGGCTAGCATCGTACCTCAGAGGACGAACGAGCCGTACATCCTTTCGCGACGTCCTCTCAAGCTCATCCCTGATCAGAAGCGGAGTCCCTCAAGGCAGCGCACTCTCACCGCTTCTTTTCAATTTATATCTAAGCGATCTTCCGAACAACGATCCAAACATCAAAATCGTCTCTTATGCTGATGATATAACGCTATGGGCGTCAGATCCGAGCATTTCCACTGCCTCGCTACACATACGATCCGGTCTCCCACACATCGAAAAGTTCATCCACGATCGTGGACTATCTATTTCTCCTGCCAAAAGCCAGCTTCTACTCTTCACACCTTACAGCGAAGAGTACAAGACTATCCTAGATGTCTCGATCGGAGGTCAGAGCGTACCCACCGTGAATACCGCCAAAATCCTTGGAGTTACATATGATTCTATGTTCACATTCAGTCATCATGCGAAAGACATAGCAGGCCGAATGTCGCAACGTAACAATGTACTGAAGGCGCTAGCCGGCAGTACATGGGGCAACCAAAATGAGACACTCCGTCTCACGTACAAAGCCATTTGCCAATCCATATACAGCTACGCAGCTCCAGCCTGGGCCAGCTTTCTCTCCTCCTCAGCACATACCAAAATTCAAAGAGGACAGAACAATGGCCTGCGTATCGTAACAGGAAACCATCAAATGGCCAGCGTCGACCACATACATGCTGAAGCTAAAGTTATGAGATCGAAATCGCACCTTCACATGCTATCAGCCCAATACTTGGCAAGGACCTTGAGCCAAACTCACTTCCATCACGGATTATTTCTCCAAGGACCCCCACCACGCAACATGAAAGCTGATCTTTACATCGCATGCAGAAGCACTGTTGAAAGAGCCCTGTCGGAAACAGCAGAGAAGAACAACGGGAAAAACGTCGCCAACCGAGTCCACACAAACATGGTCTCAGAAGAAAAGGAAACCATCCAAGGTCCAGTCATACTGGGCGGCCGACCACCACCGGACATAAATGAAGAAGAAGTGGACCTCTCGAGAAACGCCCGCTGCACGCTGAGCCAACTTCGCTCAGGCTACAGCAGGTACACCAACCACTACTTACACCGGATCGATGACTCGATATCTGACTACTGCCCAGACTGTCTCAATGGACCTCACGACGTGGCCCATCTCTTCAAATGCGCTAGACGTCCAACAAGACTCACGTTGGAAGATCTCTGGATGAAACCAAAAGAAGTAGCCTCATTTCTGAGACTATTGTGAAGGAAAGAAGAAGAGATGTATTTAAAAAATAAAAAAAAAAGAGAGGAGAGAGAGAGGGAGAGAGCGGCCCTCCATAGCCAACTCTCTTCGACGCGAGACGTTTGCCGGCAACAACAACAACAAGGAAGGGGTCAACGAATGAGAAGAGGAAGGGGTCAACGAATGAGAAGAGGAAGGGGTCAACGAATGAGAAGAGGAAGGGGTCAACGAATGAGAAGAGGAAGGGGTCAACGAATGAGAAGAGGAAGGGGTCAACGAATGAGAAGAGGAAGGGTTCAACGAATCAGAATATGGGATTTTATGAGTCGTTCCCTGAATATTAGGTGTCAGTATCCTTTGCTTTTAGAATTCAGAATAAATATAATCGGAAGAGCTCAAAAAACTGGGATGTTAGCCTAGTACATGAGCCAAATAGATTTTTGCCTTTCCTTCTCAACCCTGTTTCAACAGATCTCCGAAATTTTGTACCCGCGACAATTTGTACCCACGTTAAATCAGCAGAAAGTTGATAATGGGAGAAATTTTTTTCCAAATGATATAGTTCCTAAGCCTTAAATATTACGCCTTGTAAGCGTAATCTTTACCTGAGCAAGAAAAAGAACAGTGAAAACGAAGAAAATTTTGCGGTACAAAGCGACGCGGTTTCATGATACGTGTTTCAACGTATCGGCCTCATGGTCCGAATCGCTCGTTATAATCCCTGATGGAAGAAAAAGTATGATTCAAGTTGCACTTCTGGATGGATTGGTTAGGCTACGTGCAAGAGCATCCATGCGCCATTGACAACGTCTTCATCTTTCTGCGCCATGTTCTCAATGTGCAGCCAACACTGGCCAGCTGCCTCCTCGAGTTCATCTCTCGGGTTGGTGCTTTTTTCATTCGAGGGGAGAGAAGATGAGTTTTTCAGGTGGAAGAATCAAACTGTGATAGTTTGAACTATCGCACAGAAAAAAGCTAGTCCCCCGTGCGGGATCGAACCGAGCCATCTCGACTCAAACCGGAGCGCGTGTTACCATTACACCACTGGACACATTGCTGTTCCGTGCGATAGTGTTGAAAGAAAGGCTCACATGCCTTCTTCTCTTAGTCACACATGCTTATTATTCGGTTATGTAGTTTAAACTGTGATTGTTTGAATGTTCTTGCTGGGATCACGAAGAACAACAAAAGAAGCTTCTGTTCTCAATTAGGGTTAATCGAGGAGTTCAGTTCCTAAAAGCAATTTCATAGATGTTTGGGGTTCGGAAGGTTATGAAAGATACCTAGAATGAGGAATTTTAAAGCATTTAAATACGGTTTTCCGGAGACGTAAGTACTAACTTCGGGAGGGTAAGATTCGCGGTCAAGGATCGAATGGTTTAATCATTCTTCATTCTTTTATTCCAGTTAAACACAAAATAACATGTTAAGTGACAAACGGATATACTATCACAGATGTGAGCTCATTAAGAGAAAACAGCGGGATACTTTTTGGAAAATACACACGAATACCGAGAAGTGTTACATTATGAGGGCAGGCTCTTCTGTAAACATCTTTTACGCACTTTTAAAAAACAATTTTTCATTGAGCTTCAAAAGAGCGGTTGTTTCTCCACAGCGGTTGTTTTTTGTCTTCCTCCACTTATCAGCATAGTTGAGGTCGGTCTCTAGCAGGATTTGGCCACCTTAAGAAATCTTCGAAACCATAAATGTTACAACTGTTTTGAATCGTATGAGTTATTGCGCTTCACGTCTATGACATTGATTATGAAGCGAATAGATGGAGAATCTTGTCACGGGCGGGTCTCTCTGTGCAGGAATTTTCCCTGCTTACCTAAGTCATTGATTATAAAGCGAATAGATGAAGAATCTTGTCACGGGCGGGTCTCTCTGTGCAGGAATTTTCCCTGCTTACCTAAGTCATTGATTATAAAGCGAATAGATGAAGAATCTTGTCACGGGCGGGTCTATCTGTGCAGGAATTTTCCCTGCTTACCTAAGTCCTCTGCGGGTGCATTAAAAAAGCCTGCTCGCTGTTGCTAATTAAATGTTTACAGGAAGCGGCCCTGATGCTGCCCTCACTGGCGCCGACAATCAAAAGGTGCCTCAACAATGCCTTTAAATTCGTCCACGACACGCAAGGACCTCAGTGAGTTCAGGAGTACTAAAGAGATCCCTTGGCAGGGTGTCTCTCTAACCCGAACTGCGGTTCAAAAAAATCAATACGCTCTTCGAAAAATTCGGAAAACTTCCAAATCTATGCACTCGGGAAACTTTTTTTAGATTTTTACCGTGGGAAATTCATAAATCATTGCAATTTTTTCAATTTTGTAGAATCTATGCGCTTGAAAAAATGGGCGGGAAGTGAAAAAAGCCCTGTCCCTTGGGGGTTCATCGAGCAAGAGTGTAGATCAAGAAGACCAATGATGAGAGAGCGGCCGAGTTCATAGAGACCGAGCAACTGCAGTGAAATAGACAACTCGTACGAGCAGATAATTCAAATGAATAGCTTTTCGCCCAGATTTTTACCGGAGTTCGGGTTAGAGAAACACTGCTAATAAGGACCAGGAGTTAAATGGTCATGTCAGACCCCTTCTGTCGGCGGGCCTCTGTTTTTCCCAATCATAAAGGGATATACTTGAGTAAAACAGAAAAAATTTCGCGGGCCTCTGTTTTTTTCATAAGGGGGGACCCTTATGTAAACAAAAACTTTTCACTTTTGGTGGGCGTCTGTACCTTTTTCTTGCACACTAGAAAACTGACAAGAACTAGGAAGTGTACTAGAAGAAGTACTGTTATTTGTTTGCAGCTTTCATAGAAAGGGTGGCCTCGACAAGTTTTAAACTTGCAGAAGTTTTTTTTTTGATACCTACAATAATAGACAAACTCTCTCGCCAGAAGTTGTAAAGTCCACCGTGTCGATATGAATGGGAACGTATTGAGAAAACATTTATGAAACTTCGAGTGCTATCCGGAGGAATTGTAGTGCCTTCTTGTGGATTTCAGGTTCACTGTACGTTTCGCAAATCGATATTTTCGTGGTGAGACCCAAAATTTGAAAACTTCGGAAAGAGGTGAACGAAGTAGTACGATGTTTACAGAATGATAATGTCCGTGCTAGAGAGTCTCCGTCTAGACAGTCGAGTGAGAGATGCGATGCGTGAACTCGTGGGCGGTTTCATGCGGAAGCCTACGGTACGGTGTAATAAAGTATGAATTTCACTGGTGCGTTTCCCCGTCTCGCAGCAGCGTACGAGTAGGAGAGTTTATGATGCGTCCAAGAAATGCCCGTCCAAAGTGGAAATTTGCTCAAACACAAACCCGCTGGTGACAACTAAAATAGTTTAAACCAAGCGAAAAGGTAGAAGGCTTTCACGTAAGGGTTCGCCTCTAGAATGAATGAAAAACTGGCTTATTTTCCAAAGAGGCCCGCTAACGAACAGTAGGACTTGGGTAGGAGCTCATTTGAGGTTATACGACCTAAAGTAGTAGAACCAGTACCTGATTAATTGGTTATTGTATCAGGGAGAGGGTTGAGGAATGAGATTTTCCTTTTAAAAAAACCAACATTTCCTAACTTTTTAGTGTAGTCCGGGGGACGGGGAGAAAGAGAGAGCAGAAATAGATATTTTTATTCACAATTTTTTGCCTCAACCGAAATATTTAAAAGTATTTCGGTTGAGGCAACAAGATGAGGAATATGTGGTATTTTGGCTCAATCCAGGGTGTTTCTTACATCCTGCACAACTTTTTCCAAGCGCATAGATTTCTATTATTTTCGGGGTTTTTGGAAAGCGCATAGATTTTTTTTATCCGCAGTGCAGAGAAACACCCTGGCTCAATCTTGAGAGTTCAAACATGACGCATGAGAAGTTCTGATCGATGATGTATGAAAAAGAAGTGCTTTTAGGTGGCTCCGACAGCAGAAAAAACTGCAGTTAGCTCAAGCAAACCATCGAGCACCTCGAATACGGTTTGTTTATTTCTAAATTAGTTCAAAACGGGTTTAGAATTCCCTCACAGGATCTGTTATCGAAGATATAAAACGCGTATGATTTCACTTCTTCCAAATCTCTCGTGTTGTTCTGTTCACAGTCTCGCTCGTCTCGTTATAAAACTTTTGGAGACCCGTTCCCCAAACTGTCGTTAATTTTTTTCTCTCGAGAATCTCAAGATACCAATGAAAAACAACTAAAAACAAGAAAAGTTACCGCTGTTTTCTCAGCAAGCCTCGAGCTCCTCGAATACGTAATGTTGGTTTCAGGACCATTTTAAGGCGGGTCTTGAAATTCAACGGTATAAGAGGGATCTTCTGAATTTTGCAGGAGCCTCAGGGGAGCACCGAAAAGGCCTCAACCGTCAAGCAAGGCAAGCAGCAGGCAGGTAAGGCAGCTGCTTCTGCAAGGAGCGTCAGCAAAGAGAGAGATTCAGGCAACAAAGAGGAGACTGCAGAGAGGATACTGTCTCAGGTTACTGTAGTAGTTGTGGCTTTGTGAGCGTGGTTAGAGGCTCCCTGGGTGATACTTGACCACATAATCTATGTTTACGGACCGGTTATCGAATACTGGAGGTATTCAGATGCCCGCGGGTCCTCTACGCTACGCGCTAGAAGTCGTCCGTGCCGCCTGCCCAGCTCAAGGTGCGGATGAGTCGGACCGAGCAGAGGCACTCACAAAACTGACTACCATCATCGCGGAAAATGTTGGTACCGATCAAGGCATGGAAGGGCTCGAATCTGCATGGCATAGCCAGTGTCTTTCTCGAACCCACACTGCGGGTAAAATCTATGCGCTATCCAAGACTGCTAGTGATAAAATTGCTCTGATCGTCTGTATCCTTTTTTCACATCACACGCTCTCAAAGGCCTGTTTTTCCTTCATGATTAGTCATGTTGATTACACGTTTTTTGCGGGTGAGAAGCAGCAGCTTCTGAGAAGCAGCGGGTGAGAAGCAGGTCATAGCTCAGTATAGGCCTTATGAACATGTCCGATGTAATCACTACCTGCGGGTGAACCCGTGGTCGGTTGAACCCTTTTTCAAGATCTTTCGGCTCCCCCCTAACCCCGAACCACAAGGTTTCAGTTGGTATCTGGTCTCAACGTAGGCTATTTGAAGTCTACCGTAGGGCGATGTGAGTCTGCTGTAAGGCATTTTGAGTCCATCATACGGCATTCAAAGTCTACTGTATGATATTGTAAATCTCCCCTAGAGACGTGTTAGTTTACCGTAGGACATTGTGAATCTGCCGTAGGTTTTATTTGTGCGTCTTTGATGTGCAGGAGGACGTCCAAGAGGAGGAGACTCAGCTGGAGCAGGCGGGCCTCTTCATGCTCGCACTGATCTCTCCTCTGAAAGCAGCGGAGGGGGAGAGTTTGCTGCCCGAGGCCAACGCGGAGGGTCTCTCCGACAACGGTGAGGTCGAGGGAGGAGAACCTGTTGCCGCTGGTTAGTAGAGGGAGCGACCGATGACTATCTCTCTCTCTCTCTCACTCTCTCTCTCTCACTCTCTTACTCTCCTTTTCTGTGTCTCTATATACACATTTCTGTCTTCATTTTTCTCTGTCTATCACTCTTTTTCTCTGTCTTTTTTTCTGAGTTTTTATGTGTCTCTCCATCTTTTCAAGTCTATCTCTCAACCTTTTTGAGTCTATCTCTCTATCGTTCTCTATCTATCTCTTGCTATATTTTCTGTTTGTCTTTCGTCTTACTGTTTGTCTTTTCCGTTTAACTTTTTCTACACTGCACACCGCCCTGTGGAACGCCAGCCCGACTGGTGAAATAGCTGCTAGTCGTGTTTTGGAAGGTCACACTCACGGATCTTCCCCGAAGATAGTTAGACAACCATCTCACGACGCCTCTGGGAATATTGGTCTCTGCCAATTTTCTGCAAAGTGTAGGGATGTGGACTAGATCGTACGCCGAGGTCATGTCCAAAGCAACCAAAAAGGGGGAGCTTTTTGGTTGAAACCTTCAGTGATCTGGCCAGTTATTTCCAGGAGAGCTGATGTTGTGGACTTGCCTTTTGTAAATCCGTGTTGCCATTTGGCCAACTCGATCCCATCTGCGATGAGAGGGAGTAGGCTTCTTTCGAAAAGTTTGGCAATGGGAGATAAGGTTGAGATTGGGCGATATCCTTTAATCGTCGACGGGTCCTTTCCTATCTTTGGCAGCATAATAACTCTGGCTGTTTTCCAAGCATGTGGTATGATACCGGATTGGAGAGTGCTGTTGTAGAGAAAGGCCAAGCATTTTTTGAATGAGCTTCCTGCGTTTTTGATCATGAGAGGGCAGATACCTTCGCTGTCGATTGCCTTCGAGCCTCTGGTTGCTTTGCAAGCTTTTTCAACGTCATCAATCGAAAAGACGGGAATGTCTTCTCTGGAAAACCCTTTATCCATCGGGTTGTCTGTCGATTTGTTTTGTCCGGTGTTTTAGGGGCTTGTTTGGCCAGGTTTCTGGCAAAGGCGTTTGCAGCTTCCAGGGAGGATAGTTGTTTTCCGTTTTGAAGCATGACATTGTGGGATCGGTTGTGTCCTCTACCATCAATTGCTTCGATAGTTTTCCATAGCCGATTGGTTGGTTCATTATGTCGAAGTCCATTTACGTATTCCTCCCAGGCTTTTTGCGTATCCTTGCGAATTTGAGTTGTGATTTCGGCCATGATTGTAGGGAGATCAGGATTCAGAGGATCATTGGTCCTAATGTAGTCTCTTTGTTTGATCAGGGCTTTCGCTTTTTCGCTAAGGTTGGGAGTGTAGTTGAGCTTTCTGCCTTTAGGGATGTTGTTCTTCGACGCTGCAAGAATGACTCGTACCAGGAAATCGTACATTTCATTGGTTTTTCCTGTGAAGGGAAAATCACCAATTCTTTTGTTTATCTCCTTCTCGAAACCGCTCCAATTTTCGAAGGAGGTCACCTACACGCGGTGCGACTGTGGACGATGCTGCCTTCCAGCATCGGCCCCAATGGACCTCCAAACATACTATCCCAAAGGAAAGAAACCATCTCATTCTCTATCTTACTCTGCGCATCTTGCTTCGCCTCTATTTCTGACTTTGTCTGTATCTTTTCATCCTCGTCTTTCTCTGTGCTTCTATCACTAGCTCTCTCTCTCTCTTTTCCGCGCTGTCTCTCTTCTACTTTCTTTTCTTGTCTATGAATTTTGATTTCTTCATTTCTAACAAATCGTTATTCGCTGCAGCCGTGTCAGCTGCACCGCTGCATCCACTATTTCGGGCGCTGGCTGCTTCGGAAGAGGATTCCGGATCCAGGTTTAATTATTATTATAGAAACATGGTAAAAGAGTTGATAAATTTAATTTATTCACATTTTGATATCACTGCTGGGACTATAATGTAGCAGAAGTCTGTTTCGCCCCAACCAGGTATAATATAGTGACCTGCCACTCCTATGCGGCGCATTCGTACATGTATAGGTAAAATGTCTTGATTTCTCGATAGGTCGAAAAAATGTCACTAAAAAAAGAATGGATGCTGGAGTAGAAGAGATAGCAACGACTATCACGAGTGGGAAACCTCGAGTTTAATTTTTTACGGGTTGAGTGGCGGATACGTACATACACCCATTTGGACAGACACATAATATCCCTGGCCTCAACTCAGACAGACTGCTGTTCTCTCTGGGTGGGGCTCATCAGTGAGTGCCCAGAGAGAAAAAAACAAGTATAATTAAAACTATTAACTTAGAATTAAACAAAAGAAAACAAAATAAAAACAACTAAACAAATAAATAAAGCAAAATGATGATAAAACCTAAAGATAAGATAGAAAATAATATCCAAGTGTTTTTGTAAAGTAATGAGCGTGAATGTATCGAAGCAAAGTAGAGAAACAGTTAATTGTAGTTTTTAGTAGTGATCTATTTTTCTTTACTTTTTAACAGTTCTTTTATATGTTCCGTAATTCTATAGTTTACGGTATTATACTTTAGTTGTATTTTAGGATTTCTGGTTAGAGTTTTAATTATCCTTTTTGAATATTATCAGTTGGAAATCGATTTTCCTGATATGTGTTAATCATACCTCGCATTCTCTTGAGGAAGTCTTCAAAGTATGTGCATCTGTCGGTAAACCTAAGGGTTTCTGTATATATAAGACGGTGCTGGGAATAATTTTCGCCAAATTGCTCAAAATGTTGTTCCTCGGGCAGATTTCCCTTGAAAAACCAAGCTTTTTCATGGCAAGAAACGGAAAAAAAGCGCCATGATAAATGGCAGCAAATAACATGCGTTTTGACGGGCCTGCCAAGAAAAACCGTCAAAAAAACAAGCTTTCTACTTTGTATATATATATATATATTTTTAATCTACATCTTTCGATGCAATAACACACAAATTTAATTATAATTGAAAATAAAAATAGATCAGCTAAACAATTGTCAAATACGATAACAAAAGCGATACATAATTTGACTTTAATATAGCGAATTGAACGGGAAAAAAACAAACAAACCTATATATGTAGAACAATTTGAACGACAAAAAAAAAGAAATTTAGTTCTGAATTCATGACGAGAGAAGAGTAGATACAACACCACTTTTTAATTGGGATTTAAAATATTTCAGGTTCATACTATTAATCAAGTTTCGAGGTAGTTTGCTGAAAAGGCGGGATATTCGCATTCCTTAAGAGTTGTTTCTAGCTGTATTCTTGCTACCCTGAACTAATAAGCCATTTATATTAGTTCGCGTTGGAATAGTCTCTTTGAAAAATCGCTTTTTATCTATCATAGACAGTCCATGGAAGATCTTGAAACCCATAACTAAGTCAGAAAATATCATCCTCTTGGAAAGAGAAACGAATCCAAGGCGGGCAAGTCGATTGGGGTAAGAAGGAAGAGACCTCGTATCAACTTCATTTGCGAAACATCGATGATAAACTATGCGAGTGAATTTCCTCAAAACTTTCTCTATATCATCACAATCTCTTCCATAGTATGGATTCCATATATTCGAAGCATAGTCCAAGTGTGGCATTACGTAAGTTTTAAAGCACTTGACCAGTATACCAGGATCATTAACAGTTACCCCACGGAGCATAGCATACATTGCTTTGGATGCCTTTTAAACTCGGTCTGCTACAGCCTCTTTCCTACGCAAAGAAGAAACTATTTGTATGCCCAGGTCACGTATCTGAGATACACATGAAATGGAAACATTATTTATACTGTATGAGGAATATAAAGATCGACCTCCAATGTGAATATGGAGAGACTTGGATGGAGAAAGAGATAGTTGGTTAATTAAACATTTGTTTTTGTACTTTTTGTTTTAGTTGGTTAATTTGTACTCGTTTTGTCACTGCCAGAATCCGGTTTTTGTTTGTCCTTGTTTTGTCACTGCCAAAATCGGGTTTTTGTTTGTCCTTGTTTTTTCACTGCCATAATCGGGCTTTTTTTGTAGCCTCTGCAACCCTTTAGCCTCATTTCTGGGATGATGGAGGATCGCTCTAAGTAACTCTTTGGGGAGTGCCAATACTAGACTTTGATTTCATCCAAAAGGCTGAGATGCAATACCAGCAGCTACAACGCCCACAGACCAACCATTTCCAGCGACGTACCCCAACCGAGTTTACTAAACTCGGTTGGGGTACGTCGCTAGAAGTGGTTAATATGTGCTCGTTGCAGAGCTGTGTTCAACAGACAAAAAGTGTTCAAAAAAAGCGCCGAGTTTGACAGTGCCAAAACATGTCACAAAGGAAAAACAAAATTGTCCGTGATTTGGCAGGAACAAAACTTGGCCACAGAGTCATTCATCATTTGGCACTGCGAAATAATGGCCGATTTTTCGTCCCTATTTTGGCAGCTAAAAAAGACTAATATCGTAATTTCCTTCTCCCAAGTTCGCATACTCGAAATCTTGGCAAAATAAAGTTTTTGGCTGAGGAACAACATTTTGAGCATTTTGGCGAAAATTATTCCCAGCATCGTCTTATATATAGTATTAAGTCCAATATATATAGGTATATTAGAAGTATAATGAGGGTATTCAAGTATTTTTAAGTTATACTCGTCTGTTTTGTTAAACAGTTTAAGTTTAGTATTTCCATCTTCCTCGAGTTTTATACTGAGATCTAGAAAATCGGTTGTATTCTTGTTGATGTTTGTCGGTTCCAGAGTTAGTGAACTATGGTACATTTCTTTGGTTATTGTTACGAATTCTTGGGTTTTATCTGAGACGTTAATATATCTGAATGTACAGTGTAAAGCTCTATTTGATATATGATATCTATCTATATTTTGATCAATGTATTGGAACTCCATCATGACTAATGTAAGATCTGCTAATTGTGGTGAAGCATTATTTCTTTGAGGTATTCCTTTATTTTGTTTATACGTTTAACTCAAAAACCTGTGACTTCCATTAAAAAATTTTTAATGAAAGCTGGGAGCGCGGGGGGTACTGTAGGTGGACCTCTCTCGTGAGGTTCAACGGAATGGACAGACTTCACCCGGGGGGGTTAGTAGGGTCTAGAATATTAGGAAGAGAGCTTTAATGACATAGTAGAGGTGAATGACGTAGAAGGGTGATAGATTGGGCAAGCTGAGACTTCGAGGTTTTCAAGACTCGCTCGTTTTGTGGGTTCAAGACTCGCTTGTTCTTCGTTTATTTAGCCCCTTTCTGCTCGTTACACTAGCAGTTATCTAGCGGGCAGCCACTGATTCTACCAGGATAGGTCTCTGTCCTGCATCTCAGGGGAGCGCGTATCCTGCCGCGAGGCGGGAACAAGCGCGACGAAGATTATAGCTACTTCCTGCTCGTAGAGCGCTAGTTTTTCTCCATTCACAACATCGCAGAGGACTTTTCTCTTCAACTTTATCAATTTTCACAAGCAAACTTTTAATTTTCGTCGTACTCATTTAAATTCCGCTCTCTGTTTCTCAACTACAAAACCAAGGTCTATGCTTCCAGACAAGCATTGCTGATTGTCTTGAACGCAATGCGAGAGAAAGATATAGCTGTTTCACATCATCTTCTGCTATTCATCAAAGTAAGCGATGTATCATATCTTATAAAAACAATTGACGTGGTCTTTCCGGCCAATTATTGATTAAAATCGATTATTGATTAAGGGTTCAGCTTTCAATAGGTAAGAGACAAGCCGATCAGGCAAAGTCTATCGAAGGGTTTAGATCTTGGCAAGAGTGATGACAGTGCGTGGGTCGACGATCTCACTTAATCTTACCTCAGTCAAAATGGAATGTGTTTCTTATATAACCAAAGAGCCCTGCCTGCCGGAGTGGGATCAGGATTTTTTTTAGTGAGCAATGAAAAGGTACAGACGCCTGCCTGAAGCAGAAACTTTTTCAACATAGTGACCCCCTTATAATAAAAAAGAGGCCCGTCACGGAAAGGTACACACAAACCAGTGAGGTGTGAAATGTTTCTAGTACTTGCACGCAGGGGTTTTTTAGTGTGAAAGAAAAAGCGACAGACGCCCGCCGAAGGCGGGAAATTTTTTCACATAAGGGTCCCCCTTATTTCAAACAGAAACCCGCCGAAAAAAATTTCACATAAGGGTCCCCCTTACGATTTGGAAAAACAGAGGCCCGCCGATGATGGAAAATTTTTTTTGCGCATAAGGGTCCTTCCTAAACGGTGAAAATTTTTTTTCCTTTTTTTCTCACATAAGGGTCCCCCTTACCTTTTTTTTCTCATAAGGGTCCCCCCCCCTAAAGATTTGGAACACAGAGGCCCGCCGACAGAAGATCTGTCATGACTAAATAACCCCTGCTTGCACGAATTCGACTCTCCCCATGGCTGTCTTGCATATTTCACCAAAAGTCTAGTGTAACTATTGAAAATTTAAAAAAATACCGACCGCTTACTGAGCGAGGGAGTCTGGAAAAATGAATAGCGAGGTGAAGGTAAAGAGAGGAAAGGGGGTGTTAGTCATGATTTTAGATTGCATCGCTCAAAGAACGGCCGTTTTTCAAAATTCTCAACAGTGCTGATGACCTATGCTGTCTTACAATAGAAACAGGGATCAATCAATGGTTTTACCGGCTTTAGTATGTATCTCTTCTCGAAAGATCGGTTCCCTTAGGCGGGAACATGCGGAAGATTGTTCAAACTCCACAAAGTTTTTACAGTATTTTATGAACTGTCCAGGGTTCAACATCACCGTTTTTCAGGTCTTCCACAATGACTCTCCCTCGCAAATCTCACCATCATTGTATGAAGAACTGACAGCGCAAGCTGAGATCAGCCTCGAGAAGCGTATAGAGGAGGATTTCGAGGTTGGCACGAACCCAAGTTTGTATATTGGAGGATAATAGTAGTCATCATAGGATAACTATGAACCTAACGACATCAATGGTCTTACAATGAGTCACAGTGGATGAAGTGCGTACCAATTTAACGCAGACTAACTTGATAATCAAGACAGATTGAGCGACCTCATATTCAGGTTATGAGTTGAAAATAGGCATAAATAGTCAAGAGACAAAAAACCTAACGTGTCCTGGTAGGAACTCTGATGTTTGCTAACGGGAAACCAGCCGTGATCAAGTGAGAAGCCTGATTGATCCTAGCAGGAACTCTGATGTGTCCTGGCCGGAACCCAGCAGTGTTCAAGTGAGAAGCCTGATTGGTCCTAGCAGAAACTCTGATGTGTCATGGCCGGAAAACATATTCCATTCATGCAGAGCCTGGCCCTTGACGACCCTCGTCTCTTCTCCTATCTGCTTCCCTTCATGTTCAAGAACTTCCTGCCAGGAACGGCAACGCTGGGAATGTACCGAGTGATCTCATACTACATTGACGCGCAGCAGTTGAACGACTTTGTGGGCGTGGTCAGAGGCATTTTCTATCGAGGATTTGTAGAAGAAGGGATATGTCCAGGTTGTTTCTCATAACTACTAATGCCCGCTAAAGAAGCGTGTAGATCATAAAGACAATTATGAGGGAACGACAGATTTGAAAGGATGCTGAGATCGGACGATGAAAAATAGAGAATTTTATAGAAACATGAATCACACATCACAAGCTCTTTTCAAAAGTGAATGGAGTTTCGCTTAGTTTTATTCTAAGTTGCGGCTTAGAGAAGTATCTTATGAGGAAGAAAATATCAATTTATTTGAGAATAAAGGAAAACATACGCCAGAGAAAGAGAGAAGGTATGTTATTGTTATATAAAATCTTGTAGTAGAGACGATAAAACCGTTAGTGTCCGACAACTTTCTTGAAGAAGGGTTTTTTTCAAAACATTCCTCAATTCAAATCAAACGACCCCTGTCTAAAAACCCACAACTCATTACAAGGAGCTTGAAATATGATCAGTTTCATGTCAAAGGGACTAGCCATGTGCTAAAAACGTTGCCATGTGCCAAAAATTGTTGTAATGATGTTCTTAGCGCTTGCTCCCGCCTCGCGGCAGGGTACGCGTTCCCCCGAGATGCTCTTGCTTCGCGGCAGGGTGCGCGTTTCCCTGAGATGCTCCCGCTTCGCGGCAGGGTACGCGTATCCTTAAGATGCTCCCGCTCCGCGGCAGGATACGCATTCCCCTGAGATGCGGTACAGACCTGTCCCAGTAGAACCAGGTGCTATGCGTTGAGTCACTGGTAGTGTGTAGCACTAGTGGGGAGAGTCATATTCGTGCAAGAGCACTACCATTATTTTTAACCATCTTGGTTTGAGTGGATCTTTCCCGGGTGGAAGTAGAACTCGGGACTCTGCACAATATTCGAAGACACTACCATGAAGCAACCCCCCAAACAAAACGAGGAGCTAGGTAACAGGATAATATGATCAGTTCCTAGTCAAAAAGACTAGCTGTATTTGACCATCTGCCAAAAGGATTGCATATTGGCAAGAATAGTCTTAGAATGGGGATTATTAGCAATAGAGACATCGATTATACGAGATGAAAAAACGAAAACTAAGTTTTTTCAAAAAAGTTTTTGTTCATGTAATAGACTTCTTGAGGTGATACGTGAAGACATGCCGATCTTCCGCAAAGATAACTTCACATCTATCGTGCAGAACTCACTGGAATGGCCCGTGGTGCCGCAGCTATTCTTCTGGCAGCTCAGTCAGGGTTTTCCACCGGTTATTTTAAACCCCCATCCCTCAGAAAAGAAAGAAGTAG
This sequence comes from Allodiplogaster pararmata, assembly GCA_964056735.1. NCBI lineage: Eukaryota > Metazoa > Nematoda > Chromadorea > Rhabditida > Diplogasteridae > Allodiplogaster > Allodiplogaster pararmata. The sequence goes on along the minus strand of OZ057407.1, from coordinate 44,377,018 downwards.
ACCATATTGATTGATTAGGAGCGAACTATATGTTTTGTCAAAGTTTCTTTCAAAGTGCGGAGGATGGTTTGATTCGGGGTGGGTCCTCGCGGGACCGCCAGTGACTACAACGTACGCACCTACAGTTGCCCAATCTGTTTGCGACATCAACCGCAACCACCACAGCAGCAGCAACCTCACAGCCGACGACAACCAGCAGTATTTAACATCCTCCAGCTGAACATAAACGGACTAAGCGGAAAAGTAGCTGAGTTAGAACCTTTTCTTCACGACAACGACATCAAGGTCGCATTGCTGCAGGAGACTAAGCTTGACCCCAACAGAAAGCCGCCATTAATTAGGAATTACGCTCAATTAGAAATAGTGCTACAACGATGTCCGCCTTCACGCGGTGCAGCACGACAGTCTACAGACTGCAAAGGACATCAACAACCTTCTCCGGAAGCATCACGCTCCGAAGAAACAACAAGAGAGCCTCTCTGTCTCTCTCTCTCTCTCATCTCTTCACTACACCTCCATCTTCGTTCTTTTTTTTCGCCTGAGGGACAGTCCGATCCGGCTGGCCTGTCCCAACTACTTCTCCTATTGGTCGGAGACATCGAGAGTAACCCAGGACCAAGGATCTGGCTGTGCACTACATGCAAGAGAAAGGCGAATACTAACTGCATCGAGTGCTCCTACTGCTCAGAGTGGGTCCACACTAAATCGACATGCAGTGGCCTCTCCTCACTCAAAGAATACATCCAAGTCGAATACCGCTGCCCGTCATGCAAAACATCAACGACTCCGCTGACGACCACGAACACCAGGCAAACTCTCTCCTCTGACCCCACGTCCAACAGCAGGAACCTCAAGATTTTGCAATACAACTGCAATGGCTTCTCTGGCAAAACGACGGAACTCCATGAACTCGTCTGAAAGTCGATCTATTTCTCATCCAAGAAACTAAGCTAACGAACCGTTCCAAATGTCCACAAATTCCTGGATACACTATCATAAGAAAAGATCGTGAGAAGAACTCCGGAGGCGGTCTTATTACCGGAATCAGCGAATCGCTGTCCTACACTGTAATGCCCTCTCCGACCGACACACATTTGGAATCTCTCACCGTCCGCATATTCGATGCCGATGGGAAGTCGCTCGATGTTACCAACATATACATACCACCGACGAGCTCTTGCACCACTGGTTACACGCCCGACCTCACTCCGTTTTTACACAATCGCGAGAAATCCATCATACTCGGTGATCTTAACGCTCATGATGCCACATGGTTCTCCAAATCTTCAGACAGCAGAGGCTCTCACATCGCAGAAACGATCGATGCTTCAGAACACGCCACAGTAAACCGTGACACGCCTACCAGAGTACCAGTCAACGGAAGACCATCTTCTCCAGACATCTCCATTTGTTCGCTGGACTTACTTTCACAATTCTCATGGAAAACAATACCATCTGGAAGCTCCGACCATCTACCCATCGTAATCGTCCTTGAGGGTTCCAACTACATCCGTACGCACAGGAAAGTCTCCTTCACCAACTTCGGAAAAGCGAACTGGAAAATCTTTGAACAGCTCGTCGAAGAAAAGTTATCCACGACACCTCTTCCCGACCTCCCCCCCGCCCAAGCTGAGCCCTTTTTCCGGAAGATCCTGTTATCTGCAGCCGCCAGCTCAATCCCACGCGGTCGCATCAAGAAGAGAAACGTTGCCTTAACACCAGAAATCCGAGATTGGATGACCAAACGAGACGCTTTACGAGAATCAGACCCATCAAGCCAAGACATCAGCACCCTCAACATAAACATCAGACGAGCCACGGACAGAAACAAAAGGGACATCTGGAGAAACTTCATGGAGACCTTTGATCCCAAACTAGACAGCAAGAAACTGTGGAAAACGATCAAGATGTTGAATGATAAAGGACGTCCCCCACCAAACTGCGCCATCGACTTCGGGAAAGGACCCCTCACATCCTCCTTCGAAATCGCGAACCAGTTCAACAAACGCTTCACACGCCCAGTCGACTACAAAACAAAAAAGGAAAATCGGAAAACCATGAAGAAAGTTCACAACATCCACGCTAAAGATTTTGTCGAGTACTCAGAGGCCGCAGTGAAATCAGCTATTAAAAGGGGTCGCGACGGAGGTCACCTACACGCGGTGCGACTGTGGACGACGCTACATGGCGTCGGACCCAATGGACCTCCAAAACAAAACTTCCCAAGCTAGTAGACAGTGATCAGAAAGCCGCACTTAAAAGAATACATACTGAGACTGTTAGAAATTTCATTAGATCCTGCTCCCCTAACCCAGTTCTAGGTAAGAAACCTCCCAGAATCCATAAATCAACGAATCAACTTCCCAGGGAACAACAAATAACATTATCGCAACTACGTAGTGGCTATGCAAGTTCCCTTAACAGCTACCTACACAGAATAGGAGCTGCCCAATCACCTCTTTGCCCAAAATGTTTAGAAGAGCCACATACAACTAGTCATTTATTCTCGTGTCGCTGTGACCACACACTTTTAAGAAGTATAGATTTGTGGAATAGCCCGACGTCTGTTGTTAAGTTCTTATACCAGTGATTCCTTTCTCTCTCTCAAAAAAAAGAAAAAATAAATAAATAAATAAATTTTTAAAAAAATAAAAAAATAATAAATAATAAAAAAAAATAAAATAAAAAATAAAAATAAACCCCGAGAGAGAAAGAGAAATAATGTAATTAGATAAATGATGTAAGTAAGGTTACTGTTTTTCTGAGCCATGTCAAAGAAGACCTCGTCTACCCAGCCGGAGACCTACGGCGGGCAATCTACAACAACAACAACAGCTATTAAAAAGACAAAGAAATCAACAGCCCTCGGACCGGACGGACTCGCTCCAATACTCTTCCATTATCTCGGGAACAGAGGTATAGCCGCCCTCACAAAGCTTATCAACGACTCCCTCAGCTCTGGCAGAATTCCCATGATTTGGAAATCTTCAGTCATTCTCCCACTCCTGAAAGCAGGAAAAGAGGCAACGGATGGACCAGGATACCGACCGATCTCCTTACTCTCACCGATGGCGAAAATCATAGAACGACTTCTATTGGAAGAACTCAAGCCGTACGTAAGAGTAGCTGAGCACCAGCATGGATTCACCACAGGAAGATCCACCACCTCTGCCCTCCTCACTCTTTCAAAAGACGTAGCTGCAGGTTTCAACACGAAGAGACCAGCTAAACGTACAGTGATGTTGGCAATCGACATGTCAAAGGCCTTCGACAGCATAGACATAGCGGTACTCATAGATCTCGTCCTACAAACCGACGCCCCAAACTTCGCAAAGAAATGGCTATCATCGTACCTCGGAGGACGAACGAGCCGTACATCCTTTCGCGACGTCCTCTCAAGCTCATCCCTGATCAGAAGCGGAGTCCCTCAAGGCAGCGCACTCTCACCGCTTCTTTTCAATTTGTATCTAAGCGATCTTCCGAGCAACGATCCAAACATCAAAATCGTCTCTTATGCTGATGATATAACGCTATGGGCGTCAGATCCGAGCATTTCCACTGCCTCGCTACACATACGATCCGGTCTCCCACACATCGAAAAGTTCATCCACGATCGTGGACTATCTATTTCTCCTGCCAAAAGCCAGCTTCTACTCTTCACACCTTACAGCAAAGAGTACAAGACTATCCTAGATGTCTCGATCGGAGGTCAGAGCGTACCCACCGTGAATACCGCCAAAATCCTTGGAGTTACATATGATTCTATGTTCACATTCAGTGATCATGCGAATCAGTCATCACCGTGAATCCTCTCGGACTCCGCTCACGCCAAAATCCAACGTTCTCAGAACTCCGGACTCCGCGTCGTGACAGGGAATCATCAAATGGCCGACACTGACCATATTCATCGCGAATCAAAGGTCATGCGCACCAAATCCCATCTGAACATGCTCGCCGCGCAGTACCTCGCGAGATCGTTGGACCCAGAACACATCCACCACGGCCTCCTCGACTGCCCGGCGCCCCCTCGCGCAATGAAGTACAACCTCGTGTTGAGCTGCAAGAAGACTGTCGAAGTCGCGAAACAGATGTCAAAGGATCCGAACAATGGGAAATCAGTCGCAAACACCGTACACTCGATGATGGTCTCGAACGAACTCCAATCGTTGAAGGGTGCCGTCATCCTGGGAGGCAGACCTCCGCCCCTTATCCAGGAAGAAGAGAAGGAGTTACCCCGCAAGACTAGATGCACGCTCAGCCAGCTCCGCTCGGGATTCAGCAGATTCATCAACAACTACCTCCACCGCATTGACGAATCCATCCCCGACGTGTGTCCCGATTGCTCTTCCGGACCTCACGACGTTGCGCATCTCTTCAACTGCCCATGCCACCCGACCGCGCTGTCTCCAATCGACCTCTGGACCAAGCCCCTGGATGTCGCAGCGTTCTTGAAGATATAAGAAAAAAAAAAAGAAGAACGAGAAACGAAGTACACAGACGTTCTTCGAAGCCGGCTACATCCGGCAACAACAACAACATCCTAGATGTCTCGATCGGAGGTCAGAGCGTACCCACCGTGAATACCGCCAAAATCCTTGGAGTTACATATGATTCTATGTTCACATTCAGTCATCATGCGAAAGACATAGCAGGCCGAATGTCGCAACGTAACAATGTACTGAAGGCGCTAGCCGGCAGTAGCTCTACGATTCTGCCCCGAATTCCATTAGCATTCCAATGGATGGTTTTGAGGGTATCTATCTTAGTTTGTGAGCTTCTTGGGGGAGGTCTGACACAGCTATGACATCTCCAGGATGGGTTCCAGGCATTGAAGAAGGAGAGACCAGAACATTTAAGATGTGTCCATTTCTGACACTTCTGACAGCGAACGCTATTGCTGGAAGCACTTTTGTGACATACAGTACATGGCCATCGCAAAGGACCCGGGTTGCTTTATATTCCAGCAATTTAAGAGGAGGGCGAGGATCAGAGCCGCTGGAAGGCCCTGATCCTTAATAGAAAAAACGAGAGGATTGGACAGCTGGGGGGAGAGCTGTTCGATGTGTCCCTTGCGGGAGAAAAACCACTTTGGGATAGGTATAGTTTGGAGTCCTTTGCGTCCAGAACGTCCGGAACGTCTGTCGACACTCGCACCATCGTGTAGGCGACTCCGTTGGCGAGTCCTTTATCATTCAACATCTTGATCGTTTTCCACAGTTTCTTGCTTTCTAGTTTGGTATCAAAGGTCTTCATGAAGTTTCTCCAGATGTCCCTTTTGTTTCTGTCCGTGGCGCGCTGATGTTCATGTTGAGGGTGCTGATGTCTTGGCTTGATGGGTCTGATTCTCGTAAAGCGTCTCGTTTGTTCATCCAATCTCGGATTTCTGGTGTTAAGGCAACGTTTCTCTTCTTGATGCGACCGCGTGGGTAGTATAGCTCGTCAAAGGAGGGCGATGCCGGACCGGCCTGGGCATACCACCGGACAAAACATCAGCCGATACTCCGCTATACTTTTCAATGGCGAGTCGAGGCGCCAGTAAAATAACCTCTTGCCCTTCTCCGGTTAACGACAGGCGAGACGTCTCTACTCCCACCCAAAACGATGCTAGGCCGGCTTGACCACCCACTCACAAGGCCTATAGCATGAACAGGTTGCTACAACGATGTCCGCCTTCACAAGGTGCAGCATGACAGTCTCAGAGGATCGCCGACTGCGGTGCGAGTGTAGACGGAGAAAATCTCTCCGGACTCAAAAGGATCCTCACCACCAACCTATCCCAAAAGGACTCCCCTCGACAGGACCTATGGGCAAGACAACAACAACAACAACCGCGTGGGATTGAGCTGGCGGCTGCAGATAACAGGATCTTCCGGAAGAAGGGCTCAGCTTGGGCGGCGGGGAGGTCGGGAAGAGGTGTCGTGAATAACTTTTCTTCGACGAGCTGTTCAAAGATTTTCCAGTTCGCTTTTCCGAAGTTGGTGAAGGAGACTTTCCTGTGCGTACGGATATAGTTGGAACCCTCAACGATTACGATGGGTAGATGGTCGGAGCTTCCAGATGGTATTGTTTTCCATGAGACTTGAGAAAGTAAGTCCAGCGAACAAATGGAGATGTCTGGAGAAGATGGTCTTCCGTTGACTGGTACTCTGGTAGGCGTGTCACGGTTTACTGTGGCGTGTTCTGAAGCATCGATCGTTTCTGCGATGTGAGAGCCTCTGCTGTCTGAAGATTTGGAGAACCATGCGACATCATGAGCGTTAAGATCACCGAGTATGGTGGATTTCTCGCGATTGTGTAAGAACGGGGTGAGGTCGGGCGTGTAACCAGTGGTGCAAGAGCTCGTCGGTGGTATGTATATGTTGGTAACATCGAGCGACTTCCCATCGGCATCGAATATGCGGACGGTGAGAGATTCCAAATGTGTGTCGGTCGGAGAGGGCATTACAGTGTAGGACAGCGATTCGCTGATTCCGGTAATAAGACCGCCTCCGGAGTTCTTCTCACGATCTTTTCTTACGATAGTGTATCCAGGAATTTGTGGACATTTGGAACGGTTCGTTAGCTTAGTTTCTTGGATGAGAAATAGATCGACTTTCAGACGAGTGACGAGTTCATGGAGTTCCGTCGTTTTGCCAGAGAAGCCATTGCAGTTGTATTGCAAAATCTTGAGGTTCCTGCTGTTGGACGTGGGGTGAGAGGAGAGAGTTTGCCTGGTTTTCGTGGTCGTCAGCGGAGTCGTTGATGTTTTGCATGACGGGCAGCGGTATTCGACTTGGATGTATTCTTTGAGTGAGGAGAGGCCACTGCATGTCGATTTAGTGTGGACCCACTCTGAGCAGTAGGAGCACTCGATGCAGTTAGTATTCGCCTTTCTCTTGCATGTAGTGCACAGCCAGATCCTTGGTCCTGGGTTACTCTCGATGTCTCCGACCAATAGGAGAAGTAGTTGGGACAGGCCAGCCGGATCGGACTGTCCCTCAGGCGAAAAAAAAGAACGAAGATGGAGGTGTAGTGAAGAGATGAGAGAGAGAGAGAGACAGAGAGGCTCTCTTGTAGTTTCTTCGGAGCGTGATGCTTCCGGAGAAGGTTGTTGATGTCCTTTGCAGTCTGTAGACTGTCGTGCTGCACCACGTGAAGGTGGACATCGTTGTAGCACAGCATACCGAAGTGCTATCCATTCGTGTGCCCACCAATGACGGACACATCAAGTGGCACAACGTCTACATCCCGCCTACAGCCTCATGCGACCCAGGATTCCAACCAGCGATCTCCAACCGTCTGCTGTCGCCTGATACCCTAGTGCTAGGTGACTTCAACGCGCACGACGAACTCTGGTATTCTTCCCTGTCTGACGCCCGCGGCACTCGCGTCGCAGGCGAGATAGGTTCATCCACATATTATGTTCTTAATGAGAAGCTACCAACACGTCTACCTGTCTACGGTAGCCCCTCTTCTCCCGATATCAGCATCGCCTCCGCTTCGCTTCTGACAGCTGCTGACTGGTCGGTACGCACCTCATTCGGATCGGATCACCTCCCTCTCCGGATCGTCACCAACAGCAGTCCCTCGCCGCATCAAGTTCGTCAACATTGCAGAGGCAGACTGGCAGCGGTTCACGGCGGAAATATAAGACCTCTTTGCCCATCTAAACTGCAGCGATATGACGAAGGTACCGGCAATGGAGAAGACCTTCCGCCACATCATCAACACGGCGTCAAAGCATTCCATTCCCTCTGGCCGTCTCAAACAGCACATCCCCTGTCTTCCTGTTGAAGCTCAGGATTTGATGCGTAAACGAGACGAGCTACGCGCAGCCGACCCTTATGACCCCTCGCTGGCTGATATCAGCCACGAAATCTCTCAGATCATCTGCAAGGCGAAAAGGAAATCCTGGAAGAAACTAGTCGAATCGTTCGACCGCACGACCATTGTTCGTAAACTCTGGCAGACTGTAAAAGAAATTGACGATCGTGGCAAGCCTTCTCCTTACTGTGCGATAAAATTCGATGGAAAAATCTTGACTGGCAGCTTGAGTATCGCCAACAGACTTAACCGACAGTTCACAGCGGTCAACGCCCACAAGACTGACAAGACGACACGACAGCTCATACGCAAAGTGAAAATGCGTTCTCTGTCGCCCTTGACCTCCTTCACTTCAACAGAAGTCCAAAACGCGATCCGACGCGCCAAGAACAGCAGAGCAGCCGGACCAGACGGCATCACAATGGTGCACCTCAAACACCTCGGACCTTCCGGCCTCCGCTTTCTCACCCACCTATTCCACTTATCGCTATCAAACTGCTGCATACCGGACATTTGGAAATCGTCGGTGATAATTCCTCTGCTGAAACCTGGAAAGGATCCGAATTCGGCAACTTCACACAGACCCATTTCCTTACTATGACCTTCGGTCAAAATTCTGGAGGCTTTACTGCTACCCGCCATCTGCAAGCACCTTCCACCTGCAGATCACCAGCATGGTTTCCGCCCTATGAGATCAACCGTATCGGCGCTTCTCAACTTATCGACCGAGATTGCCACCGGCTTCAACCAGCGTAAAACACCCAGCAGAACGGTCGCTGTTGCCCTTGATCTGATAAAGGCCTTCGATACCGTCAACCAAAACAAGCTGATCAGTCTTATCAACTCATCTTCAGCGCCTCCCACCCTGACGAGAAGGCTCTCTTGCTACTTGCGCGGCCGCCAAGCAAAAACTCTGTTTCGAGGCGTCCTTTCCAAATCTCGTGTTATCAGGGCAGGAGTACCTCAAGACTCCGTCATATCGCCTGCGCTCTTCAACGCTTACATGAGCGATATACCTACTCCACCTGCTGACATCAAGTTGATCAGCTATGCCGAGGATATCACTGTCACCGCAACTGGCCTTAACGTGGACGAGCTTGTTACTCGCCTGAACGCCTACCTGCCTCATCTGGCCTCTTTTCTGGAAGAGCGCTCACTCATCATCTCTACCGCGAAGTCGACGGTCACGCTTTTCACGCCAGATACGCATCAGGCCCGGCTGCACCTGGCTGTGTACATCAACAACGCCGTCTTACCGTTAGATAGGCGGCCAAAGATTCTAGGTGTTACGTTTGACACCATTTTCACATTTGCCGAACATGCGAATAAGGCAGCAGGCAAAGTACGCAAACGCAACAACATCCTGCGGGCTCTGTCAGGCACAAGCTGGGGCCAACAGAAAGAGACACTGACGACCACATACAAGGCCATAGGCAGATCGGTGATCAACTACGCAGCACCTATATGGGCCCCGCAACTATCAGAGACGGGCTTTAAGAAGCTCCAAGTTGTACAGAACGAGGCGCTCAGAACAGCCACCGGTTGCCATCGTATCTCTCCGGTCGAGCACCTGCATCAGGAGACAGAAGTCTTACAATTGCGTCCTCATTCGGAGCTCCTGACAGATCAATATCTTGCTGCATGTCTCGCCCCATCGCACCCCTGTCACTCCCTCGCCGACCTACCTGTCCGGCCTCGTGCAATGAAGGCAACTCTACACTCCTTCAGCTCCAGAAGGGTCGCAGAAGCAATCGCACAGCTGCCACCAGTGCCTACTCCGAAGATGATTCAACAAGAGCTGCACAAAACCACGGTTGACCGATGCATCACTGGCTACAAGGACAACGTGGTGCTTGGAGGAAGACCGCCTCCTATCAGCAAGACCGAAGTGAACCTACCGCGGAAAATACGAACTCGTTTGGCTCAACTACGATCCGGATTTTGTAGTCTACTAGCTAACTACAAAAGTCGCATCGACCCCTCGAATCCTGATCGATGCCTGGAACGCGGCTCCAGTCCTCAAAACGTTGTCACTTTCTCTCTTGCCCGAATCGTACCACACCACCACTGAAGCCTGAGGAGCTCTGGACGGACCCTGCCAAAGTCGCGTCCCAGCTGGATCTGCTCAATCTTTGATAATTTGAAGCCATTAACTCATACTACTACTCCGACGCAGCGGGGCAACAAAAACAACATTGGGGGTGGGGAAGCATCGCCCCGAAAGGGAAGGTCGCTGGTTAGGTTCTCGGTCAACGCACAGTGTTTTTGTCCGAATTAATCTCAGTGAAGGTTCTTCCATAGCTTAGAGAAGATTAAACTAGTATATGGGCGGAAAGGAAAATGTTGTGATAGAAAAATTCATAACTCACCAGGAAGTTTTTTCTTATCGGGCGGTTGACCGGGCGCGACCGAGGTGAGAAGGAAAGTCATCAACAAGCTTCTTTTTTTTTGAAATCAGAGTCGGGGTCGGAGTTCCACATCCAAAACTTCGTTAGCTTACGAATATTTAGTTGGACTTTTTAAACGATTCAGCCAAGTCTGTATTATTCTTTTCACCTGTTTGAAAAAGTTTTCTGTGGGACCGGGCTGGCGACCGGGAAAAATTATAAAAGTTTGGTGAGCTTTTTTTATATTTCTTAGAGAGAGCATAGATTTATTTGCGGAAAAAAGAGATAACTTGGGGTTCGCTCAGAGCTTTTGATCTCACAGACCTTAATGTTCAACAATTGACTGGAAACTGTTACAAGAGCAGGTTATTTTTCTTTTAGAGCATTTCATTTGTTTTTTGAACCAGTACCAAGGACAGAAAGAGGAAAACATGATGGCGAATTATTGCAGTATCAGCAGAAGGAATCATGGCGGAATGGTTATATCCAGTTTTCTCGAAAGTGTCGAGCACAAAGCACGAGGTAGTGGGTTTTACCAATTGTTAAAGGACTACCATAAGGCATGCATCCAATTCAGTTCAACTACAGGGTGTACAGAAAGTCCAGGTGTGTAGTATTTTTCCGATAAAAACTTAACGGATTGAGCAAATCAAACAAAATTTTCATCAAAGTTTATTCAAATAGTTTGGGATATAACTGCTTTTTCAACTTTCAAACAGCCCTCCTTTCTCCTTGACACAGGCGCAGAGTCGCTTGTGGAAGGCACCCACCGTGGTGGACAGGTAAGCGACGTCAAGATCATCCCACGCCTTCTGTAGGGCGCGCTTCAAACTTTCCAAATTCTTGTGTTGGGAAGCACAGGCCTTGCTCTCAAGGACCGACCACACAGAGAAGTCCAGAGGATTCAAATCAGGTGAGTACGGAGGCCATTCGGCGGATGTGATCATGGAGGGGAAATTGCTCTTGCACCAGTCTTGCACCACTTTAGCCTTGTGGGCGGGCGCAGAGTCCTGCTGGAACGTCCATTTGCGTCCCGCGAAGTGAGCCTGGCTCCAGGGAAGTACTTCCTTCATGAGAATGTCGTTCAGGTAGTAATTGGCATTCACTTTGACTCCCTGCACGACGAAAACGAGTAGAGTCTTGCCAGTCGCGCAAATCCCGGCCCAGACCATGACAGAAGCAGGATATCCCTTTCTCGAGACGTAACGGCCACTCTTATTGGCACCTTTGACCGATTTCGACCAAATCCTATCGTTCTGGTGGTTGAAGGACTGCTCAATATTGAACAACTTCTCATCGGTGAAGAGAATATCCAAACAGTCCACCGGCTTGAACCGCTTTGACAGTTCACGACATCTCCGAGACGGGTCGCCTTCATCTGGTCCGTCAATGCGTGAGTCTTCTGCAGCTTGATGGGGCGAAGTCCCATGCGAGATTTGACGATCGTCTGAACAGAACTCGCCGAGATATTCAGCTCCTTCGCGAGTTTCCTGAGACTCCGCTTGGGGTTATATCGAATCTTGTCTCGGATGCTTCTCACGTTGAAGGAAGTGGTCGCGGTCACTGGTCTGCCACTCCTGGGACGGTCAGTCGTTGTACCAGTCTCACGGAAGCGACGTATTATGTTTTGAATGGTCCTGCGCGAGAATCAGGTGATTCTGGCGCTGTGCTTCTGAGTGTGCCCGGACTCGCTAAAGCGCAGAATACACCCTCGGTCAATGTCAGAGACCATATCTAAGAACGAAAAGAGACATCACTCTGATTTTTCAGGGTGTGATGTTAACGTTATGCCTGAGAAACACGCAAAAAATCACAGTACCGCTACACCAAACAAAAAAGATACAAAGTGACAAAGTCAGACACCTGCTGGACTTTCTGTACACCCTGTAAAACTTTCTATTTTGATGGCAAAGACATAAGGCGAGTGGTAGTTGCTGTTGTTTGGATTTGAGTGATACGGCTAAAAAAGTCCGGTTTCCGAGAGGAGCCGAGTTTTATCTTTTCGTTCGACGAAATGAAGGCCTTCAACAAATCACACTCAAGACACTCAAACACTCACGACACTCACGCGTCGGCCTAAAACACGGCCTCAACTTGAAAACTGCCTGGCTCAATTTTTTCTTTCTTGTTCTCTTTCTTTCTTTCTTTTTTCTCTTTCTTTTTTCTTTCTTTTCTTTTCCTTTAAAAAAAATTATCTTTATAAATTTCGGGGAAAAGAAGGGGGAGGGGGAGGGGGGTTTACCTAAGCAGGGAAGGGAGGGGGGCCCTAAAGGGGGAAGGGGGGAGAAAGAGGGCCCTACCTAAGCAAAGGGGGGTTGGGCCCTAGGGGGGAGGGGGGAGGGGGAAGGGAGTTTTAATGAACAAAATCTCTTTCTGAGAAAAAATCTTTGGACGGCTGAAGTAGATTGAAGCCAACTTTTTACAAAGAAAGTAAGAGAACAAGTAAGAAAAAAGAAAGAGAAAAATTAAAAAAGAGAAAGAAAAAAGAATACTAATTAAGTGAGCCAGGCAGTTTTCAAGTTGAGGCCGTGTTTTAGGCCGACGCGTGAGTGACGTGAGTGTAATGAGTGTGATTTGTTAAATGCCGAAATGAATCGAGCAGTAAAATAAACGATTGTTGGCCGCTCTAGACATTGTGAACTCTAGACATTGTGAGCATTATGGATTGTGAAGAAGAAATTTTCGCTTCTATTTTGAACATATGGGCGCTTATTTTGATTATTTCAGTGATAGGACTCTTATTTGATGTATTGTTCATTTTGAACATTAGGGCTCTTTTTTTGATTATTTCAGTGGTAGGACTCTTATTTGATGTAGTGTTCATTTTGAATATTGGGGCTCTTATTTTGATTATTTCAGTGATAGGACTCTTGATTGATTTAGTGTCCATTTTAAACATTGAGGCACTTATTTTGATTATTTCAGCGATATTTGATGTAGTGTTTTTCTTTAGAATTACTGTAGTTATTGTAAGTCTTTCAGGTGGCTGCGACTCAGTTGCTACTGCTGCTGAAGCGACAAGAACCCAATTCTACCTTGGTCAGGCACATTCTAAGTCGACCGATCACCAGTGATGATCCCTTCACACTGAATGCGCTCAAGGTAAGTGGGAAAATACTGTTTTGCACAAAAAACAAACCCGTTTTCAGTAGGTCGGATAGGGCACAATGGTAGTGAACGTGACTGTTTTGTGAAGGATCCCTAGTTCGACTACCCACACTGACAGACCATCCAAACCACGGGGTTCCAGTAATTTTTGTAGAACTTAGCACTGATGGTACAAGCAGTGACAGGATACGTTTGTTCGCACCTCAGACAGCGCTTACCTGTCAGGAAAATACAAACAATACATATAAGTTGATGAAAAAACCAAAAACCAAGCTGCTTAGGTCATGATTGAAGACCAAGACAGTTGCAACAAAGTCGGCGATATCATAGGAAATCTGCTCAGGTAAGCTTTTTCATATTGGCTATTCCTTTCTCTCTCTCTCTCTCTCTCTCTCTCTCTCTCTCTCTCTCTCTCTCTCTCTCTCTCTCTCTCTCTCTCTCTCTCTTTAGTATTCGTTAGTAAAATTGTAGTAATGTATATTACTTTTTTGTATATATGTTTTGTGTATTTGTTTTCATCTTCTTTTACGAAGTACAATATGTCTTGATTTTTCAATAGGTGGATCGCTAGCTTAGGTTAAAAGTTTCACTTTTAACATTACGAAACCAGTTGAGGCTGAGTTAGGGCTAATGAAACGTTCTATTTATGCAGAAGAATGAAGATTCATTCTTTCAATTTCAGCTGTTAAAACTCTGATACATTCATTTTGAGTGAGGGAGAGGGTCGGTAGGTAGGTCGGTTTGTCTAGAATTTTTTTTTGCCAGTTTGCAGTTTACCTATGCTTACGGAATTGGTCGGCGAAGCTTCAAAAAAAGAACACACTTCGTTTTGTCTTTTTATCCTCTCTCTCCATGAATCAATCGTATAAAGGTATTGTTTAGGGTAATTTTTTGAAACCTTCATTTTTTTCCACGAAACTCTTGAAGTTTGAAGGAAGCAAATGAATAGCGGCGAAATTCTTGTGAGTGCCGTAAGCGGAGGAAGTGGAATGAGCAGCAAAGACGGAATGAGTAAATCTCGGCCCAAGCCGGGCATCCGTCTTAGTATGGAACATGTAAGTACGCGACAGAGGTGATATCACTAGCCGTTATTCCCTTCATCCATCCCTTCATTATAATGTTCTTTTATTTATCTATTGGAAATCAATCTCTGTTCTTTGTGATAACAGTATTACAGTAATTCACAATTATGAGTTTTCACAAGCGCGATTTCAGTGTGTATGGAATTTTCGTTGAATTGATGAGAAGTTTTTCGAAAGAGAAAATTAAAGAATAGGAAAATTTCAAAAGAGAACTTTCAAATGCAAAGTGTGAGATGCACGACACATGATTTGTAGAGAATTTTTCATACATTCAGGAATGAAGAAACACACGGACTATAAGACAGAAAACACAGCATGAATACAGCTACAAAGGCCGTTTCAATGTTTTACTCACTGCGAAAAATCTGACCTCAAAAGTTTATTATGTCAAAGTTTATCATTTCTGGATGATCTTGATGTTCAATCTAGAGTTTCTAAATTTGAAAAAAGTTTTAATTTTTGACGAGTCTTGCGCTGATTTCAAGGATACTTGGTTAATCTCGAAAAACATCTCAAATCTTGGTTTGTTTTTTTCATGGCTTAGTCGAGCTGTTACATAGGTCACCAGCACAGTTGAGAATTTTATAGAACGGCCATTCTTTGAGCGATTGTGTCTATAATAATGACTAACAGTCCGTTCTCCGTTTTTTACCTTCAGCTCGCCTCTCATTATTCGAGACTCCCCCGCTCGAGGATCGGTCGTTCTCATCAAATTTTCATTAGTTACACTATACCTTTGGTGAAATATGAGCTGTTATCTTTTCATTGAAGCCGGCCGAAGTTATGACTCTAACTAATTGTTTTTTTCCGTGCGGTGGTTTTATAAATTTGTCTTGTAACTAATTGTGATGAAATGTTTGTATTATGAGTCTGCTTTCCGAGAGAGAGAGAGAAAATCTTGAAGAGAAAGTCACCCACTCGACAATTTTTGCTTCAGGTTTTCCACCACTTAAACGAACTGGCCACTCGTTGTGTCGCCAAGGAAAAAAAGATGACGGAGATGCTGTTGACAAGAGATTCCTTCAGGGTAAGTCGCCTCGGCAGGTAGGGAGGGAGCTTCTAAGAGGGTTTCTCACTCTCTTTCACACACTATTTCGTCGGCTTACTATCTCTCACTTTGCAGCTCAAGTGTCATGGGTACCATGAATAGTGTAATATACGTACATAGTGTAATTATACGCTGCTGATTCATCTAAAATTAGGGTAATTAAAGATGGGCACATCTCTAGATTCAGCTTTTCAAGCATCACTACTCAGTAATGGCTGTTCGTAGCGGATGTTCGAGTTATGATAATGTTCTGTCTCCAATAGAGTTTGAATCTTCTCAAACATGCAGAGTGCATCACGATTGCGTATCTCGTTCTTTAATTCACTATATTGGAGACGTCTCCACTGTAGTGCTCGCTGTCCGCAGCACAGCTCAACAAGCTTGTTAAATTGGTCGCCCGCCTGGTTCTCCAAAAAAATTTACTTCAAGAGGATAAAACGAACGTTGACCTGGAAAATTATTTTTCTTGTGAATTAAAAAAATTTCGACTGTTGAACTTCGACCCTAGCTACGGAAACAAAGATGAATCAACTCTGGAAAACAGACCAACAACTTTGTGTGTTTCCTTATTCTCACCCCCCCCCCCCTCCCTCCCTTCCTCCCCGGTTTTCTAAGAGTCGCTCGATCATCCGCCCGAGATAAAAAAAAAACTCAGCACATTCTCGTGAGCTTTGTTGCACAATGTCTTGTTTACTGTTGCAAATAAATACAATTGGTCAAGTTTTCGCACAGAACTAATTTAGTAAAAGCTAGTGGGGTGGCTCGAAATATTCTATTAAAAGCTAGTTGGGCGGCTCGAAATATTCTAGCGGAAGCTAGCCGGGCGGTTCGAAATGATCTAGTAAAAGCTAGTTGGGCGGCTTGAAAGAATTAAGTAAAAGCTAGTTGGGCGGCTCGAAATATTCTAGTAAAAGCTAGTTGGGCGGCTCAAAATATTCTAGTAAAAGCTAGTTGGGCGGCTCGAAATAATCTAGTGGAAGCTAGTTGAGCGGCTCGAAATAATCTAGTAAAAGCTAGTTGAGCGGCTCGAACTAATTTAGTACGAGCTAGTTGGACGACTCCAAATAATCTAGTAAAAGCTAGTTGGACGGCTCGAAATAATCAAGTAAAGCTAGTTGGACGGCTCAAACTCAGCCATCTCTCAAGTTTTTAACCGGAAGTGCGAACGCGTTACAAGAGAATTGTTTGAAAGTCATGGTTTGTGGGTGATTTGGTATTGTAGTATTTCGTTGCAGGAAGCCTTGTTCGCCACTAAAAAGAGCGAGAAGAGCTCGGTGCTCTTCTCGCGTTACGTCAAGCTGTTCACGATAGTGGAAGTGATGGAGGATACTAAAGCAATCACGAGCCGCTCGCTGCGAGGCAATCGACAACAGGTAAGGGAAGAATAACTAGTTATTCATCGGAACAATAGCTTGTTTAACCGGAAGAATGACTATTTGTTCATCGGAACAATAGCTTTTTTTATTTGGAAGAATAACTAGTTATTTATTAGAAGAATAATAAAAAGCAATAATCTTATTCGATGCATCCTTGTTGAAGTCGCTATAACTCGCAGAATGTATATGAATCATGATTTTTTATATTATACGAACAACATTTAATTAATAAGTGAAGAATATTCAAATAAATGAGTTATACGTATGTAGTTGGTAAGAGTAAACAATCAGGGGTTTTTAAGTGTGCAAGAAAAAAGTACAGACTTCCGCTAAAAGTGGAAAATTTTTTAACATAAGGGTCCCCCCTTATGATAAAAAAAACAAAAGTCCGCGAAAATTCTATTTTTTTGTTTCACATAAGGGTCCGGGGTTTCATATAACGGTCAGTTATGTCCGGTCGCCTGTCGGCGGGTATCTGTTTTAGACCTTCAGCGGGTGCCTGTCTTTCAACTCATAAGGGGGGACCCTTATGGGAAATTTTTGTGATCTCAGAAGGGTGAAAATTTCTCAAAAACTTTTTATCTCATAAAATTGAAACTTTAAAAAAAATTCCAGATGTAAGGCAAATCTCTGTATACAAAAACAATTGACGGGCGTCTGTAGTATTTTCGGACTGACTGAAAAACCCTGATAAGGGTACCCCTTATGATTTTGAATGACAGAGGCCCCTCGCCAGAAGGTTGTTGTTGTTGCCGGATGTAGCCGGCTTCGAAGAACGTCTGTGTACTTCGTTTCTTGTTCTTCTTTTTTTTTTTCTTATATCTTCAAGAACGCTGCGACATCCAGCGGCTTGGTCCAGAGGTCGATTGGAGACAGCGCGGTCGGGTGGCATGGGCAGTTGAAGAGATGCGCAACGTCGTGAGGTCCGGAAGAGCAATCGGGACACACGTCGGGGATGGATTCGTCAATGCGGTGGAGGTAGTTGTTGATGAATCTGCTGAATCCCGAGCGGAGCTGGCTGAGCGTGCATCTAGTCTTGCGGGGTAACTCCTTCTCTTCTTCCTGGATAAGGGGCGGAGGTCTGCCTCCCAGGATGACGGCACCCTTCAACGATTGGAGTTCGTTCGAGACCATCATCGAGTGTATGGTGTTTGCGACTGATTTCCCATTGTTCGGATCCTTTGACATCTGTTTCGCGGCTTCGACAGTCTTCTTGCAGCTCAACACGAGGTTGTTCTTCATTGCGCGAGGGGGTGCCGGGCAGTCGAGGAGGCCGTGGTGGATGTGTTCTGGGTCCAACGATCTCGCGAGGTACTGCGCGGCGAGCATGTTCAGATGGGATTTGGTGCGCATGACCTTTGATTCGCGATGAATATGGTCAGTGTCGGCCATTTGATGATTCCCTGTCACGACGCGGAGTCCGGAGTTCTGAGAACGTTGGATTTTGGCGTGAGCGGAGTCCGAGAGGAAGGTGGACCAGGCGGGTGCGGCGTAGTTGCAGATCGCTTGCGAGATGGCTTTGAACGTGAGGCGGAGGGTTTCTTTTTGGTTGCCCCAGGTGCTTCCGGCTAAGGCTTTCAGTACGTTATTGCGCTGCGACATCCGTCTCGCGATGTCTTTGGCATGATGGCTGAATGTGAACATCGAGTCGTACGTGACGCTGAGTAGCTTGGCCTGGTTGACGGTGGGGACGGGTGATCCGCAGATTGATATGTCCAGAGTAGACTTGAATTCACGACTGAACGGGGTGAAAAGCATGAGCTGGCTCTTGGTCGGGGAAATGATGAGTGACCGTTCTTTGAGGAAGGTTTCAATTTTCGTGATGGCCCTGCGTAGATTTTCGGAGGTGACGTTGATGTCGGGATCTGACGCCCAGATCGTGATGTCATCAGCATACGAGATGACGTTCGTGTGGGCATCGTCTGTGGGAAGATCGCGGAGGTAAAGGTTGAAAAGCGTGGGCGAGAGGGCGCTTCCTTGTGGGACTCCGTTTCTGAAGAGTCTGGAACTTGATACCGAGTCGCGGAAGCTTGTGCGTCCTGTTCTTCCTCTAAGGTAAGAGGCGAGCCATTTTTTAATGTAGTTCGGCGCGGTTGTTGTCTCAATGAGGTCGATGAGCTTGACGATGTCGATACTTTCGAATGCCTTGGACATATCAATTGCCATGAGGACCGTTCGACTAGCGGGACGTTTCTGGTTAAAACCGTCTGCGATGCTCTTCGAGAGAGTTACGAGGGCCGAGGTTGTAGAGCGTTTTGCCGTGAAGCCATGTTGGTGGTCTGCAGGGGGAATGTGCCTCTGTAGAGAGCCGAGTAATAGCCGTTCAATCACTTTGGCGACGGGCGAGAGTAGAGATATCGGACGGTAGCTGGAGCCTTCGGATGCTGGTTTGCCTGCTTTCAGGAGGGGTAGTATGATCGACGATTTCCATATCATGGGGATCCTGCCTGTGCGTAGGGAGCTGTTGATCAGGGAAGTCAGGGCGTTGATTCCTTTCGGACCTAAATGATGGAGAATTATAGGAGCGATGCCATCTGGACCAAGCGCGGTGGACTTCTTCGTGGATCTGATGGCGGCTGCTACGTCTGTGGTAGTGAAGTCCTCGAAGTCATCTGCGGACAGGCGGTGTATTTTCCTCATAGTCTTCCTGTTTTCCTTTGAAGTTGTATACTGGACTGGACAAGTGTAGGCTTTGTTGAAGCGGTTCGCGATATCGGAGGCGGTCGTGATCGTCTCATTTCTGAAGGATATGGCGCAGTTCGGCGGTGGTCTTCCTTTGTTGTTGAGGATTTTGATGGTCTTCCAGAGCTTGTTGACATCTTTCTTTGGATCGAAGGACTCCATCAGTGCGCGCCAGATATCCCGTTTGTTTTTGTCGGTAGCTCTCCTTATGTTCGTGTTGAGATCGTTCAAAAGGTCGCTTGTCGGATTCGATTCTCTGAGTGTGTCGCGATGATGCATCCATTCTCGTATCTCTGTCGTTAGGGCGACTTCTCTCTTCTTGATCCGGCCGCGTGGGATTGTTTTTGCTGCAGCTGATACGAGTATTCTTCGGAAGAGAGGTTCTTCTTGAACGGCTGGTAGATTGGGAAGAGGATTTTTGGACAGGCTTTCTTCGACGTGTTGCTGGAACGCTTCCCAGTCCGCTTTCCGGTAATTTGTGAAGGTTGCGTCTCTGTGAGTGTGGTTGAAATTGCTGCCTTCTAGTTCGATGATTATCGGAAGATGATCGGAGCTGCCTTCAGTGATAGTTTTCCATGACGCTTTTTGAAGGAGATCCTGAGAGCAGATGGAAATGTCTGGCGAGGAAGGGCGACCGTTTGAGGGAACTCGTGTGGGCATGTCGCGGTTGAGAGTGGCGTGTTCCGAGTCGTCAATAGCACTGGAGATGACGTTTCCTCTGTTGTCTGTCGAGTGAGAGTACCAGCTGGAGTCGTGGGCGTTAAGGTCGCCTAGTATGATGGAATTCTCGCGGTTGCGTAGAAGGGGGGATAGATCCGGTAGGTAGCCTGTGTTGCAGGAGGTCATCGGAGGAATGTAGACATTAGTGATGTCCAGAGAGAGGCCGTTGTTGTCCGAGATGCGAACAGTCAGTGATTCCAGGTGAGGATCTGTGGTAGACGGGACGACGGAGTAGATTAAAGAATGGGTGATGCCTGTGAGTAGGCCGCCACCTGTGTCGGTTCCGCGGTCTTTTCTAGCAATGGAGTATCCGGGGAATGAAGGAGTTTTAGCGCGATCCGTCAGCTTCGTTTCTTGTATTAGGAATATGTCGATCTTCAGGCGAGTTAGGAGGTCGAGGATCTCTGTTGTCTTGCCATTTATCCCATTACAATTGTATTGTAGCAGTCTCAGGTTCTTGTTGCCTTTGCGTCTGTTTCGAGCGATTGGAGCGAGAGCTGCGTCTGCAGATGGCGAGGGTGTGTCTTGGCGGGTCTGACATGGAGGGCATCGGTAGGTTGCAGGGACGTAGTCCTTGAGCGATGGAATACCGCTGCACTTCGCTTTGATGTGTGTCCATTCGGAGCAGAGAGAGCACTGGATGCAGTTCGTGTTCGCTGTCTTTCGGCAAGTAGAGCAGAGCCAGGTGGTGGGAGGTCCTGGGTTGCGTTCGATGTCTCCGGCTTGTAGAAGTAGAGATTGAGACAGACTGGCCGGGTCAGTCTGCCTCACATTGCAAAAAACGGAAGGATTGTGTGCTCCGGAGGGAGCGTGTGTTCGTGTCTTCGGAGCTGGTCTGCTTCCGGAGAAGATTGGTGATGTCCTTTGCAGTCCTGAGACTGACGTGCTGCACCGCGAGTAGGCGGACATCGTTGTAGCACCTCGCCAGAAGGTCTGACACGACTGTTTAACCTCTGGAAACAATAAATATATGCGACATTCAAAGTGGAACAAACAAGGAACAGAGAGGAATCATATATGTATATATGTTATGACTAGAATTGATCAGCGTGAATAAATAGATCACATCAATTCTAAGTTCTTAATATTGACTAGGATTGATCATAAGTTAGAGTTCTGATCAGATGGCTCTTTCGGGTGTGCCGGACTGCAATTTTCTGTTTTTAGTGTGTTTTAACTACTGTATTTATTACACCATTTTTCTATTTTTTAAGAAATTTCTATATATGTATATATATATATATATCCGCGATCTCTTCGTCCCTATTGTCCCTTGTTCCTCAATCTTCCTCGCGTTTCCGCCGTTAACCCTTTCGCGCGCCTTCATAGCTCACCAAACTTGTTAAATTTCGGCCATTACTAAACCACGCCCTTCACGCCCATTCATTACTAATCCACGCCACTGCGCGGGAAAGAGAGAAAGAGTGTTTGACGCACTATTATGTGTATTTTTTTGATACGATCTCGTTAGCCTGAGCCGTACGGCCTCGTTAGGGTAAACTTTTGCCTAAGCCTAAGCAGAAAAAAACATGAAAAACTTGAAAAACTTCCTTATTCTCCCCCACCCCCTTCGCGAAATAAAAGATCAACTGACTCCGGAGAACAGACCAGACATTTTGTTGGCTTCCCCACCCTCCCCCACCCTCTCTCCTGTAACCCGGAATTTTTTTTTGTAAAATCCTGGTGAGCTATGAACGGGATGACCTACGATAATGATGTGCTAAGATTCACTAGCTTTACAAAAAAACACGCATATTATGAGCCGTCCCTTCACGAAACGCTGTAACCGAACGCTGAATGTTTTCGCTTTTTTCAATACAATATTTTTCAACTTGACCAGAAAACATTTACTGAGAAGGTTCGTGAGCTAAAAGATTCATTTCCTGTGTCAAGAAAAGAAAAATAACCCACCGGGCGGGAAACAAAAAAATTAGGTTCAAAAAGCCATAGAGGAATCCTATAGCATCATTATCAACAAGAATTCGAAATTCATTGAGATGAAGGGCAGAAAGATGACGATAAAAAACTTTTTTGTTTTTTTTAATATTTTCAGTAATCAAAGAGAAAGTATGGAGAGAAAGAATCAACTTTTCAAGAAATTTTGAAGATAATCAGTCATTACTCGCTCAGTGACATAGTTAACCAAAGGTCTAGTGTAACTGTTGACAATTTTATTAGAACGACCGCTCTTAGAGTGGGGGAGTCTGGAATATTTTATTAGAACGACCGCTCTTAGAGTGGGGGAGTCTGGAATATTTTATTAGAACGACCGCTCTTAGAGTGGGGGAGTCTGGAATATTTTATTAGAACGACCGCTCTTAGAGTGGGGGACAGGGTGTTTCTCTAACCCGCACTGCGGGTTAGAAGAAAATCTATGCGCACTTCGAAAAATTTAAATCTATGCGCGCGAAAAAAATTTACCGGTTTTTTGGCGCCAAAATCAAAAAATTTAAATTTTTGGCGCAAATTTCACAAAAAATTTTATTTTTGTTTTTTATGCGCATCTATGCGCATGAAAATCATGGCGCGAATTCAAAAATCTATGCGCAATTTTTTTTTTCGTGCGGATTGCAAGAAACACTCTGGTGGGGGAGTCTGGAATAATGGATGAACAGCCGAGAAGAGAAAGCTAGTCATTATTCTAGACTTCATCGCACGTAAAACGGTAGTTTTTCAAAGTTCTCAACATTACTGGTGATCTATGCTCGGTATCTTTTACAGGCAAGATCACAGTCACAAATGAGCAGCAAAAAGAGTGCGGAGAAAGATCTCGGAGAGGTAAACTTTTCGAAATTTCAGGCAATTCTTTCTCACTGTCGTTATATTTTCACGATTCTCTGGTTATAAAAATAATAAGAATCAACATCATCTGTGATGCCTCTTGGGATTGGATCAATATATAGACTAACTTGATTTCAGGATGAGATTCTGAGAAAGAAATCTAGACGTCAAATTGTGACTCTTGATTCCGATTCCGATTAGGAGCGGATTGAATTCATGGAAGAATCTCGTGTTATTTGTGGGCTTTGTGAGTTATGAGGGTGAAAAGTCGTGTATAATTAGTGTTAAAATACTCTTGGTGAATTAGGTAGCTTAAAAATAGGACAGTATTTTAGGTACTTTTGCTGCTTCGAAAGCCCCAGTCTCTTCTATGAAAATTTTGCCTTTTTCATTAATTGTTTGATGATTTTGATTTGTGTGTTATTATCTATCTCTCTCTCTCTCTTCCTCTCTCTCTTTTTGTTCTCTTTCTCTCTCTCTCTCTCTCTTTCTCGCTCTCTTCCTCTTTTTTCTTCCTCCCCCCTCTCTTTTTCTTTTAGTTACCACGAGAAAGTACGAAGAATGACTTGTTCATTTCTGTTTGCTAATTGACTAAATTTGATTTCAACCTCGAGAATTGTGTTGTGAGTAGATCGTGTTCATAGTACATATAACGGTTTATTGTTGTACTGCTGCTAGGAAATTGGTTTTTCTTGGCAGTTTCTGGAGAAAAAGTGATAATTATGGATATGTAGACTCGACGTTGCGATGAAAGTGTTATGTTTTGATGGATAAAACTATGCTAAATTTCAATTTCCAAATAAATTGTTCCAAGATTGCTATCAAGTCACTACAAGGAAAATTCTCTAACCAACAAGGAAATAAATTTTTCTAAGTGTTAATGAAAATTAGCGATATAGTGAAATTGAAATTCTCTGAAAGATTGGATGACGGGGGTTTAAGAGAGATTGGACCATTCTTGACTCGTGAGTGTAATAACAGCACTCACTGCTCGAGAATAAAGAGCTCACTAGGCAGTTGAATAGAAAGGTGAGGTTATTACCATTTTCAGACAATCGACAAAAGAAGAATAGGGTGAGTGTGTGTATATCACACACCTAACCCTGCTAAGAGGGTGAGTGTATATCACACACCTAACCCATATTAATCCCGTCTTGAGCCGTACGGCCTAACCTTAACCTATGTAGGCCTAAGCGAAAAAACAGTTAGAAATACCTTAAAGCCTAAGCCAGAGCGAAAAAAAACGAGATGAATACTAAAATATCTAAATTGCGTAGAGAGGGTGATAATCTTACTTTCTATCGTCAATTGAAAGCTCAATTCTGGTCATGGGTTTTTACTACTGTATTACCCTACCCATGACCAGAAGTGAGCCTGATATGAGTGTAAATACGGTACTCCCAACAGGTAAGAGAAAATGGAATAATGTACTTACTGCAAATGGTGGGGAGAGAAATACACGACCTGCTAATGGTGATGGGTCAGAAAAATATCACTCAATACTGATGGAATAGAGGGGAAGTACAGAGTACTGAACTCACTACTGGCGGCAGAAAGGGGAATACAGTACTTGCTACTCGTGACAAGGAGAGAGAATGCGGAAAACGGTACTCTCTATTGGTGATAAGAAGTACTCCGTATTGTTACTCTCTGTTGAACTTTCTCTGAGAGAAAAAAGAGTCATAAGTGGAGCATCAACCTCTTGCTAATATCAGTTAATGAGTACCGAGCATCTCGAAGATTTAAAACCCGGTGCTTGAACCATTGAGCGAATCGAGAATGCAAGATGATTCTTTCCGATTCTCCGAATTACGCGTATAAATTGTAAGCTATGACTCATTTCTAAAGTAGTTAAATATGGATATTCATATCTATTAAATAGTAGTGCTATGTATATTTTTTGGTTCCATGACACCTTGCAGAGCGACACCTTGCAGAGCGACACCTTGCACCGCGCACTTTGCAGAGCGACACCTTGCAGAGCGACACTTTGCAGAGCGACACCTTGCAGAGTGACTTTCTTGGCCTTTAACAAAGTGTCCACCCTACGGCCTGGCTTTAACAAAGTGTACATCCTACGGCCTGGCTCAATTAATTAGTATTCTTTTTTCTTTCTCTTTTTATTTTTTTCTCTTTCTTTTTTCTTACTTGTTCTCTTTCTTTCTTTATTCTCTTTCTTTTTTCTTTCTCTTTCTTTTCTTTTTTTTAAAAAATTATCTTTATAAATTTTGGGGAAAGGAAGGGGGGGAGGGGGAGGGGGGTTTACCTAAGCAGGGAAGGGAGGGGGGCCCTAAAGGGGGAAGGGGGAGGAAGAGGGCCCTACCTGAGCAAAGGGGGGTAGGGGCCCTAGGGGGGGAGGGGGAGGGGGAAGGGGGGGCCCTAAGGAGAAAGGGGGGGAAGGGAGTTTTCATGAATAAAATCTCTGCCTGACAAAAAATATTTGGACGGCTAAAGTAGATTAAAGCCAATTTTTTACTAAGCCTAAGCGTTTTTTAATGTAAAAATAATTTTCTGATGTAAAAATAAAAATTTATAAAGATACTTCATTTTAAAAAGGAAAAGAAAAGTAAGAGAAAGAAAAAAGAAAGTAAGAGAACAAGTAAGAAAAAAGAAAGAGAAAAAATAAAAAAAGAAAGAAAAAATAATACTAATTAATTGAGCCAGGCCGTAGGGTGTACACTTTGTTAAAGGCTCTGCAAGGTGTCGCTCTGCAAGGTGTCGCTCTGCAAAGTGTCCGGTGCAAGGTGTCGCTCTGCAAGATGTCCGGTGCAAGGTGTCGCTCTGCAAGGTGTCGTGTTACCATATTTTTTTATCTACATCATACGATGCAAAAGCAAACACATATTACAATTAAAATTCGAGCACAAACATTGAATAAGAATACATATAAGATTATCAGCAATCAAGTAAGCGAAACATTTCTCCTATATATTTTTATCGACATTTTACAATGCAAGATTATGTTGAGACACATTATACATACATACAAAATGATACATACAAAGTATGGCGACAGGTAAGGCAACTTTCTAAATGCTACTGATTATTCGCCAATTCACTGACCACATTGTTGTTACGGAGACGACTTATGAACTGCTCTACTGTTTCTGAATTTGATATTTCACTTGAGACTCCCTAAAACATTCTTGAAACCCGTAAACCGAAACAATTGAATCTAGAAGTGGAAGAAGTACATTCAATTGCAATACCATTAATATTTGTACGAGTCGGGGAGATGAGCTTGAAAATGCGTGATTTTATTGAAGACTTATCATTGAAGATCTTCCAACCCATTTTAAGGTCTGCAATCACCCTTCTTTCAGCTAAAGTACTTAGGCCGATTAGATTCAGACGATCTCTATAACATGGAAGGTTAAGAGGGTAATCCGGCTGTGGGAAACATCGATAAAAGAAAATTCTAGTGAACGATTTCTGTACTTTCTCTAACAATTCAGAGTCTTTCTTGTAAATAGGGTTCCAGAAGCAAGAGGCAAACTCCAAATGAGGTAGAAAGTATGTCATGAAACACTTAACTAGCACTTTTGGATCATTGATAGAAACAGCGCGAAGCATATGTAGCATGCATGGCTCTGGTAGCCTTTACAGTTCGATCAACAATGACATCATGTCTTCGGAGACTGGGAACAACTAGAACACCGAGATCTTTGACTTGAGTCTCTTTAGATAAAGTGAAATCATTTAAGCGATAATCAAATGAGCATTTCGAGTTTCCTAGTTGCAAATAGTACTTTTTGTTTGCGGATAAGGTGAGCTGATTGTTTCTGCTCCAAGATGAAACGGCATCAAGACAACTCTGCATTTCAGAAACGCTTTCCATTTCATTCGAGGAATTGTGAGAGATATACAACTTGATGTCGTCAGCATAGGCTTGATACTTGACATTGGGGAAAGGCTTGAGGACGTAGTTAGATTCACGGAAATATAGAGTAAATAAAATGGGTCCGAGAACGGAGCCTTGAGGCACGCCAGAAGTAACGGGTTTGGGAGCAGATATAATGTTACCTATTCTAACGGAAAAGAATCGATCAGAAAGGAAAGATTTGAGCCATGACATCAATGTAGGCGACAAACCTATATGGGATAACTTGGTTAAAAGCTTAGAGATGCTGATGGAGTCAAAGGCTCTCGAAAGGTCAAGATATATTACATCAAGAGATAATCCTCTATTAAGATCAAATGACCAATCATTCTCGCAGACTAAAAGGTTAGTCACAACAGAAGCTTGGGATCTGAAGCCATGTTGGTTATCAAAACAGCGATTCGAAATTCGTTAAGTGAGTTTCTATAGTGGTTCTGATCAAACGCTCCATAACTTTAGCAGTGGGAGACAAAATAGAAATAGGCCGGTAGGATGATGTCAAAGTTGGTCCTTTACTGGTTTAGGTATTGCAGTGATGAGAGATTGTTTCCACAGAGAAGGTGTCACACCGAGTCACAAGGAAAAGTTGATGATGTGGGCAAGTGGGAGAGCGAGAGATTTGGCACACTTCTTGAAGATGATCTGAGGAATTCCGTCCGCGCCAGTACTGCACGTTGATTTGAGTTTAGAGAGAACTCTGTAAACTTCACATGGTAGAAACAAGTAATCAGCATTTCGAGAAGGAATAGAATCTCGAAAGAGAGGAGGAGGCAGACAATCATCTACCGTGAAGGAGGATGCAAACTCTTCGGCCAATAAATTACATTTAGAGGAAGTGTCAACAAAGAAACTGCCTATAGAAGTTTTCAAACAATGAGGAGGAGTTGATTTGGGCCTTGTAAGTGAGGATATGTAACGATACAGATCAGCAGATCTTTTCAACTTTTTTCCTTTCACAATATCTATTCCATTCCTGAACCTGCTTAAGATCAGAGCTGGCCTTAAAATAGAGATCACGAATAACTGGGTCCCTAACACTGAGAAAAAGCGAATTTATATAATCAATGAGTCTATGAACATGAGGAGGATAACATGCAAAAAGTGAGCGAGGAATTCGCTTCGGAACATATAACTCAATAACCTCAGTTACCAGAGCTCGAAAACGATTGTATAGATCATCAATGTTATCAAAGCAGTCGAAATTTCTTTCCCAGTCTATCAGCGAAAGACAAGCATTCATTCCGTCCATTTCATTCATAAGCTGTGAATAAATGCAAATTTAAAGCCTCTTATTTGGTGATCGACGAAATTCGCTCAGGGCCGTATTCAGAGAAAAAAAACTTATACTGAAATTTATGGTAAACTTTATACTAGGTTGTAGTTTTGCCAAAATGGAATTCAGAGAGTATACTTTAGGGTAAACTTTATACATATGTACTAAAGTTTAATAGGAAAGCTGAGACGCTCTCACCCAAGACGGGTGTGGGTCTCTGAACACACCCAAGACGGGTCTCTGAACACAGAAGTGAGTTAAACTTAGGTCTACAATATATGTATTAGGGTAAAATTAACCCCTGAGTTCATCTTAGATCTCTGAATACGGCCCCAGATCTCGTAGACTCTTGAATGAAAAGCAGGAAAAAGCTGAGTCGCCCACCAAAAGTCTAGTCGCTTATACGTTCTTCGTATTTCTTCTAATATTTCTCTGTTAACCATGTTAGCGATGACTGCATTAGTTCTGTTCCGTATCACGACACTTCGTAACCGCGAATCTTTGTACTCAACACTTTATACGCGATACTTTGTAACCTCGACATTCTGTTATTTTTCACTGTTTTTTCGCTCAGGTAAAGGTTAAGCTGACAAGGCCGTACGACCTAAAAACAAGACCGCATGAAAAATTTTTCTCAACATAATTTTCGCCGGTTTGACAAAAAAGTCGTGGGGACAGTGTCGTGGTACAAAGTGCCGTTGGTACAATGTGTCGCGGAAACACAGTGTGCGTGATCCGTTCTGTTTTGGTGGTGAAGCTATCAATCGATAGAATTTCAACTTGCTTTGCAGCCCATACAAATCCGGTTTTGAGCAGAAACACTCCTAAGATACTCTACTATACCTTCATGATACTGTCGCTGAGCAATTACTGTTTCATAGGCTAAAAAAGCTACTGTTAAGCATTGTTGTTGTGCAAAACTGTGTAAGCTATTACAACATGAATCCGATAGAGAAGGGGCGAAGAATGAGCAAAATGAGAGAGAGAGAGAGAGAGAGAGAGAGAGAGAGAGAGAGAGAGAGAGAGAGAGAGAGAGAGAGAGAGAGAGAGAGAGAGAGAGAGAGAGAGAGAGAGAGTAGGCAAGAAGTAACAAAGTGCAATATTAATGGAGCGAGAGAGGGGATTAGAGATGTAGATAGGCAAAGAAGTATAAGAGTGAGTGAGCAAGAGAGATCACGGATAAATAATGTGAAACAAAAACTAAATATTATGTAAATTTCAGTGAGCAGCAAGAGTTAAGAGCGAAGGAGAGAGAGAAGGAGAGAGAGAGAACGATGAATGATGAAAGAGAAGGCAAGATAAAGTGAACAACAAGAGTGAGAAAGGGAGAAAGAGATTGCAACAAACAGATGAATGCTTGTGAGAGAGAACCACTTGAGTTACCGGCTGTCTTCCTCTTGTCGACGTTGCCTTGGAGCATGAACATAGGCCTCAGGCCGACGTCTTGCAAACAATCGAGAAACTGTTCTTTATTTTTAGTGTAGAAGTATGACTTGTTACTCATTACTGCAAGATTTACGTGCAAAGATGACGCATTTCTTGAGTGTTCTGGTTGAATATTAATTTAAATGTTTCAAAGAGTTATTGAAGTTAAAAATATTTTCTTTGTTGTTCTCATCAACCTATCGAAACGAGCCTTGAAAGTCTTTTGAAGCGAAATCGAGCACTTTCGGTTTTCTTTTTTAATAGCGTTCTCACAATCTTTATTGCAATCTTTTGAGAAACTCTGTGGTTTTTTCTCTAACTACATACAATGTTGTGTCACTTGATTTCCCGCACTGTTCATGTAAGGAAAGCTGAACTTACAATAAGACATCAGGGCACAATTTTACTTGGGGGTCTTTTCGATGCGTTCAAAAATGTTTTGAAAAAAAAATACAAAAAATGTAAATTTACTTTTCTCGTTCGGCTAAGCCGTACGGCCTCGTTAGCCTAAACTTTTTTCCTAAGCCTGGGCGTTTTTTTTTTAATGTAAAAATAATCTTTAAAAAGGTTATTTTCGAAACCCCCCCTAAGTAAAGCGCTCCCCACAAGTAAAGCGCACCCCCCAATCAAAAAAGAACAGACGTCAGTAACATCGTTCTTCATCTCAAAGATATTTCAGTTTTTACGTAGTTACTGGACTGGCGCTGGACTCGAGTACTTACTGCCCGACTGCGCTGTTTATGGTACACTGGTAACGAATCACTGTATATACTACTACTATTGGCACCAACTCACCTCAAGATCCAACTAATTCGCTGAATGACTCAAGGCTTAGCACTGGTCAGTTTACTTTGGAATACTTGTTCCATACATAGGTTTGATTTTTCGTCTTGGTTCGGTTTACGAATTTATCGTAGGCCTTTTAGAGTGCCTTTTATATAAAAAAGGCACTGTTTGCGTTTATGAACCCCCCTACCAGGGGTTCAATAGGTCAGATGAGAGTGGCATTTTTTGATACGGTCTCGTTAGCCTAAGCCGTACGGCCTCGTTATCGTAAACTTTTTTAAGCATAAGCGTTTTTTTAATGTAAAAGTATTTTTCAAATGTAAAATTTAATTTCAATTTTTTTTTCGTAAATGTAAATAAGTCATACGTATGACCTATGGAACCTAAGGGGGTACGCATAAACGCAAACAGTGCCCAAGTCGAATAGGGTTTGATAATGGGTAATTTACTCTTGAATTCAATCTTCACAATGCTTCAAATACTGTTTTGTTTTTGGGAGAAAGTTTCCAGTTTACCAATCGTTTTGGTAACATGAATAACGTGCACTACTGCAGTTTAAGTGGTAGCGCTCGTGGGCTTTAAACGCTTCGGTTTCAATTTTTTTCCCATAGATGTTCATTTTGAGCATCAGGGACTCTGATTCTTGGCAAAAAAAAAGTTTTACGGGGGTTCAACTGCAGTTTAAGTCTTCCCCAAAGTCAAAAAAGCAGATTTCACAGCAAACAATTGCACTAACAAAGGAGGGGGAGGGGGGAAGGGAGAGGGGGGTTTGGCTCAGCTGGCCTAAAACACGGCCTGGCTCAATTAAATTCTTTTTTCTCTCTCTTTCTTTTCTTCTCCTTTCTTTTTAAGTTATCTTTTTAAATTTTGAGGAAAGGAAAGGGGGAGGGGAGGGGGGTTTACTACCTAAGCAGGAAAGGGAGGGGGAAGATGATCCTAGCTAAGCGAAGGGGGGGAGGGGGAAGAGGGCCTTGAAGGGGGAAGGGGGCCCTAAGTAGAAAGGGGGGGGGAGGGAGTTTTCATGAATAAAATCTCTTTCTGAGCAAAAAAATCTTTGGACGGCTGAAGTAGATTAGAGCCAACTTTTTTTCCTGAGCCTAAGCGTTTTCAATGTAAACATAATTTTTTGCAGTTGCAACATCGGGTTATTTCTTCATTTTTTAAACCTTTTTAGCTATTAGAGATGAATTTATAAATTTGTATACACATATAAACCACACTAAAGAAGAAAAAAAGTTTTTTCTGGAAAATTAGTTTTTTTTTCTGAAAATTTTTTTCCAAAAGTTTTTTTTCAAGAACCAGAGTCCCTGATGCTGAAAATGATATTCCATGAAAAATTTTTTCTAAATCGAAGCGTTTAAAGCCCACGAGTGCTGCCACTTAAACTGCAGTAGTGCCGAATAACGCAGCACTAAAACTTAGGTCTAAACACGTTCAAAATTCCTTTCAGCAAATTTATGTAGTGCAAATAAAGATTTATATTGAGTGGCGCAGAGAACCGCGGAACCATTTCCCAGGGTTCTCAGTAAGCTTAAATCGAAACCCGCCGTTGGCAAGATGATTTAGTTTGATCTAGATAGTGAAGGGTATTTTATCCGAGGGGTCTTTTTTTTTACAATAAAAACGAATTCTTTGAAGATGGTCTTAAAAGACTGTAAATATCGACCTTTAACTTCATGCATCGAAGTCGAAAATCTCTTATGGGGTGTCTTTATTTGTATATTACTTGGAAACAGTCTTTAACTGCATAAAATAACCGTATATTTCTGGATACTCAAGGTTATTAGTAGAACTTTAATACAGAGTTTAACGTTAGCATAGGTAAAATATATCTTGATTTTTCAATACGTCGATCGCTAAAGTAGGTTGAAACTTTCACTTTTAACTTCAAGCAGGGATATTATGTGTCGGTCCAAATGGGTCTATGTACGTATCCGCCACTCAACCCGAAAAAAATTGAACTCGAGATTTTCCTCTCGGTGATAGTTGTTGATGTTGTTGCCGGTTGTAGCCGTCATCGAAGAGCGAGGCCCACGTGATATGTTTCTTTTCGCTTCTTCTTTCGTTGTGTATAAATCGTCAATTTTAAATAGACATCTTCAAGAAGTTTGCCACTTCTCGTGGTTTCTCCCATAAGTCGGTGAGTGAGAGTGTCGTGGTCAGGGGTTAAATGGTTACCGGACCAGCTATGTTGGCGCATACATGTTCGCCCCGAGAATGATCTACATTCTCTTCTTCCGTTATGTTTCAACTTTTCTCTACTTCTCTTTTCACTCTTTTTGCCTTTCCCCATTCCTTTTTCCACTCACTGGGCGCATACAAACATGCTTTAGACGGGTCTCATTTAACGCCTGGTCGTGGTGTAGTCAATGCAATCGAACAGGTATGCGACGTCATGAGGTGTGGATGAGCATGTTGGGCAGACGTCTGGGATGGACTCGTCGATACGGTGTAGATACGAGTTTGTGAATCTGCTGAATCCGGATTGAAGCTGGAAGAGCGTACATCTTGTGCTGCGGGGAAGGTAATTTTCTTCCACGTTGATGTCGGGCGGGGGTCTACCTCCGAGAATGACGGCACCATTCATTGATTGGAGTTCGCTGGAGACCATCAGTTTTGGCGTGGTGGCTGAACGTGAACATATTGTCGAAAGTTACGCCTAGGATCTTTGCGAGCTTGACTGTTGGGACGGTGGTTCCTCCGATGGATATGTCCAGGACCGTGTTGTGTTCTCTGCTGAAAGGCGTGAGGAGCGTGAGTTGACTTTTGGCCGGAGAGAAGGTGAGGGAGCGATTGTTCAAAAAGCTTTCGATCCCAGGTATTGCCATACGTGCATACTCCGAGGCGGTGTTGATGTTAGAGTTGGAGGCCCATATGGTAATATCGTCTGCGTAATTTATTACATTGGTGTTAGCGCTATCGGAGGGGAGGTCGCGTAGATAGAGGTTGAAGAGCGTGGGCGAGAGGGCGCTGCCTTGTGGGACTCCGTTTCTGATCAGCCGGGAGCTCGAAAAGGTGTCGCGGAAGAGTGTGCGTCCTGTGCGTCCTCTCAGATACGAAGAGAGCCATTTCTTGATGTAGTTGGCACGTGGTCATGAAGAGGTCAATTAGCTTGGTGATGTCGATGCTGTCGAAGGCTTTGGACATGTCGATCGCCATAATGACTGTGCGCTTTGCTGGTCTTTTCTCATTGAAGCCGTCTGCGATGTTCTTTGTGAGCTTCAGGAGTGCCGAAGTGGTTGAGCGGCCCGCCGTGAATCCGTGTTGATGTTCCGCCGATGGTATGTGGGACTGGATAGTGTTGTTGTTGTTGTTGTTGCCGGTTGCAGCCGTCATCGAAGAGCGAGACCCACGTGATATGTTTCTTTTCGCTTCGTCTTTGTTGTGTATGAATCGTCAATTTTTTTTTTAAAATAGACATCTTCAAGAAGTTTGCCACATCTCGTGGTTTCTCCCATAAGTCGGTGAGTGAGAGTGTCGTGGGGTCGCCAATGCAATCGAACAGGTGTGCGACGTCATGAGGTATGGATGAGCATGTTGGGCAGACGTCTGGGATGGACTCATCGATACGGTGTAGATACGAGTTTGTGAATCTGCTGAATCCGGATCGAAGCTGGGAGAGTGTACATCTTGTGCTGCGGGGAAGGTCATATTCTTCCACGTTGATGTCGGGCGGGGGTCTACCTCCGAGAATGACGGCGCCTTTCATTGATTGAAGTTCGCTAGAGACCATCATAGTGTGTATGGCGTTTGCGACGAGTTTCCCGTTGAGAGGGTCTGTTGCTATGGAGGCTGCGGACTCGACCGTGTGCTTGCAACTCATGATGAGGTCGTTTTTCATGGTGCGTGGTGGAGCATGACTTTCCAAGAGGCTGTGATGGTTGTGAGCTGGATCCATTGTTCTGGCGAGGTATTGAGCGGAGAGCATGTGAAGGTGTGACTTAGTGCGCATGACCTTGGATTCTCTGTGTAAGTGATCGGTGTCTGCCATCTGATGATTGCCCGTGACTACGCGGAGACCGGCATTCTGGGCGCGTTGGATCCTTTCGAGGGCCGAAGCGGATAAGAAAGTGGACCATGCGGGGGCGGCGTAACTGGAGATTGCTTGCGAGATAGCTTTGAATGTTGTCCGTAAGGATTCCTTCTGGTTGCCCCAGGTGCTACCGGCGAGGGCCTTCAGGACGTTGTTTCTCTGTGTCATGCGGGCTGCGATGTCTCTGGCGTGGTGGCTGAACGTGAACATGGTGTCGAAAGTTACGCCGAGGATCTTTGCGAGCTTGACTGTTGGGACGGTGGTTCCTCCGATGGATACGTCCAGGACCGTGTTGTATTCTTTGCTGAAAGGCGTGAGGAGCATGAGTTGACTTTTGGCCGGAGAGATGGTGAGGGAGCGATTGTTCAAGAAGCTTTCGATCCCAGGTATTGCCATACGTACGTACTTACTCCGAGGCGGTGTTGATGTTTGAGTTGGAGGCCCATATGGTAATATCGTCTGCGTAAGTTATTACGTTGGTGTGAGCGCTATCGGATGGGAGGTCGCGTAGGTAGAGGTTGAACAGCGTGGGCGAGAGGGCGCTGCCTTGTGGGACTCCGTTTCTGATCGACCGGGAGCTCGATAAGGTGTTGCGGAAGAGTGTGCGTCCTGTTCGTCCTCTCAGATACGAAGAGAGCCACTTCTTGATGTAGTTGGGCACGCTTGTGGTCATGAGGAGGTCGATAAGCTTGGTGATGTCGATGCTGTCGAAGGCTTTGGACATGTCGATCGCCATAAGGACTGTGCGCTTCGCTGGTCTTTTCTCATTGAAACTGTCTGCGATGTTCTTAGTGAGCTTCAGGAATGCCGAAGTGGTTGAGCGGCCCGCCGTGAATCCGTGTTGGTGTTCCGCCGGTGGTATATGGGACTGGATAGTGTTGAGGATTAGGCGTTCAATCACTTTTGCAACGGGGGAGAGAAGAGAGATCGGGCGGTAGCTTGAGCTGACGGTGACTTGCTTCCCCGGCTTCAGGAGAGGGATGATGATCGAGGACTTCCATATCATAGGGATCCGGTTAGTGCGTAGTGAATCGTTGATGAGGATAGTGAGAGCGTTGATTCCTCTGGGACCTAGGTTATGTAGGAGTATCGGAGCAAGGCCGTCTGGTCCAAGGGCTGTTGATTTTTTCGTTGCTCTGATGGCTGATGTGACCTCTTTTTCTGAGAAATCGGTGAAGTCGTCGGGGAGAAGTTGTCGTACTTTTCTCATCGTCTGCCTGTTGTACTTGGAGGTTGTGTACGAGACTGGGCGGGTGAAAGCCTTGTTGAAACGGTTGGCGCATTCTGTGGCTGGATAGTGTTGAGGAGTGGGCGTTCAATCACTTTTGCGACGGGGGAGAGAAGAGAAGAAGCTTTGTTGAAACGGTTGGTGGCTTCTGTGGCGGATGTCACTGGGTCTTTATCGAAGCAGATGGCGCAGTTGGGTGGGGGTCTCCCTTTGTTGCTTAGCATTTTGATCGTCTTCCATAACTTGTTGCTGTCTCTTTTAGGGTCGAAGCTCTCGATGAATTGTCTCCAGACTTCTCGTTTGTTCTTGTCTGTGGCTCTCCTAATGTTTTGGTTCAGGTTGTATATCTCAGGGCAAAAAGGGTCGGATTCTCTCAAAGCTGTTGGGACATCCAGTCGCTGATTTCCGAAGTTAGCGCTGTTTCTCTCTTGTGTATTCGACCGCGTGGTATTGTGCTGGCAGCTGCTGATAGCAGGATCTTCCGTAAGAAGGGCTCAGCTTGGGCGGCGAGAAGGTTTGAGAGAGGTGATTTGGCTAGCTTTTCCTTAACTGGCGATTGGAAACGGAACCAGTCTGCTTTGTTGTAGTTTGCGAAGGTCACGTTTCTTCTGTGCGTCCGGATGAAGTTGTTGCTCTCGATTTCGATGACTATGGGTAAGTGATCTGAGCTTCCTGATGTGACGGTTTTCCATGAGGCTTCGGATAAGAGATCTTGGGAGCAGATGGAGATGTCGGGCGACGAGGGTCTTCCGCTGGAGGGAACACGGGTAGGAGAGTCTCGGTTGAGTGTAGCGTATTCAGAGTCGTCGATTGCGTTTGCGATGAGGGAAGAGTGAGAGAACCATGCTGCGTCGTGAGCGTTGAGATCGCCAAGTATAATGGAGTTGGAACGAGTGAGGGGTAGAGACGAAAGATCGTGGGTGTAACCGTTGCTGCTGGAACTGGTTGGTGGTATGTAGATGTTAGTGACATTGAGGAAGGTGCCGTTGATTCCTGTTACGCGAATGCTGAGTGATTCTAGATGAGTGTCCGTTGAAGAGGGGATGACACTGTAGTTGAGCGAGTGTCTGATGCCGGTGATGAGGCCGCCTCCGGTGTTTGTGCCGCGATCTCTTCTGAGCAGTGTGTATCCGGGGAACGATGGTGTTTTGGAGCGATCGGTTAGCTTGGTTTCCTGTAGCAGGAATAGGTCGATCTTCAGGTGTGTGACGAGGTCAAGGATCTCCGAAGTTTTACCGCTTAGGCCGTTGCAGTTGTATTGCAGGAGTCTTAAGCTCTTTTTGCCTCTCATGTAGTATGAGCGTCGCTGGGACGGACCGAGATGTAGGCGGTGACACTGGATGTAGGAGTGGTTGTAGTGGTGCAGAATGGACACTGATAGCTGGACTGGACGTAATTCTTGACAGAGTCCACTGCAAGACGACTTTGTGTGTACCCATTCTGAGCAGAACGAGCATTGTACGCAGTTGGTGTTGGCCTTCTTCCCGCATGTCGTGCAGTTCCAGGAGGTGGTTGGCCCTGTATTGCTTTCGATGTCCTCGGCTTGAAGAAGTAAGAGTTGAGACAGACCAGCCGGGTCGGGCTGTCTCATTGTAGAAAAAATTGAGCGAGGAGACGATGGGTAGCTCCACATGAAGCTGTTTTTCGGAGCGGGCTGCATCCGGAGAAGTGAGGTGATGTCCTTCGCAGTCTGCAGACTGTCGTGCTGCACGGCGTGAAGGAGGACATCGTTGTAGCACCTCTCGGTGATAGTCGTTGCTATCTCTTCTGCTCCAGATACATTCTGTTTTAGTAACATTTTTTTCGACCTATCGAGAAATCAAGACATTTTACCTATGCATGCATGTACATAACCGCCGCATAGGACTGACAGGTCACTATATTATACCTAACTTTAAGAAACCGGTTAAGGCTGAGTTATGGCTAATGAAACGTTTCAATCATGTAGAGGAATGAAATATTTTTCTTCCAATTTTAGCCGATAAAACTCTGATAGATTCATTTCGAGTGAGGAAGAAGGTCAGTAGGTCGGTCGCTCCAATTAGCAGTTTACCTATTCACGTTAGATGCAATGCACTTTTGAAGGAAAAACAGCGTTTTGGGATGACTTCTGTAGCACCATATACGACCCCGTCAGGATACGGGATAGAAAACAAGAGTTTTACGGATAAGATGACATGGACTTCAGTGTCTACCGTAATCTAGCAGAATTTTCAGAGTACTACTGTAGCTTCGGCGGCTCCTGTCAGAGAATGCTTGCATATCCGCACGGTGGCAGGCCGTAAGTTGGGCCGAAGTTTGACAGGCGGTGACATCGCTTGCCATCTTCGCGTCTTAGATGAAAGTGGATCGATCATTCATGAGAGGCTCCTACCTTCAATAAAGAGGGTTAGTAAGACAGGGTCATGAGTCACTAAACAAAAACGGGTTTTTTTATTGGGAGTCAAGCACCCAAAAATTAGAGACAGCGACTCAACACCAAAGGCTCAGTGTAACTGTTGAAAAAATGGAAAGAAGGACCGCTCTTCGAAACAGGAATAATTAGAAGCGAGCTGAAAGTATAGAGTGGAAAATAGATAGCTAGTCATTGGAAAAGAGATAGCTAGTCATTGGAAAAGAGATAGCTAGCTAGTCATTGGAAAAGAGATAGCTAGTCATTGGAAAAAAGATAGCTAGTCAATGGAAAAGAGATAGCTAGTCATTGGAAAAGAGATAGCTAGTCATTGGAAAACAGATAGCTAGTCATTGGTTGTTGTTGTTGTTGTAGATTGCCCGCCGTAGGTCTCCGGCTGGGTAGACGAGGTGATGATGATGATTGTTGCCCGTGCGGTTCCTTTGACGTTGAAAGGGGGGTCCACAAGCTCTCGGTAAAAGCTCAAGCACACAGTCACACTCACTCACTTCTCTCTTTCTCTCTCTTTCTCTCTCTCATTCACTTTTTTTTGCCTCTTTTCTTTTCGCCTTTTTTTTTTGGTTTCGGGCTCTGGCTTTTTTTTTAAATAACTGATTCCATCCTTCCATCCATATTATTCAACAATCCAACCTACACAGACAACAGCAAGAACAGCAAATAACTATTTAGACTGGCAATGAAAACAACATTCATTGGGCTAGGAAATCTGCAACATCGACAGGTCTATACCATAGGTCTAGAGGTTTAAGTCTAGTGGGGTTACAACGGCAGTTAAACAAGTGAACACTAGTATGATCTACCTCTCTACATGAAGGACAGAGAGGAGAATCAGTGGCACCAATCCTATGAAGGTAACAATTTAACGTGCTCGAGTAACCACTTCTAAGTTGCGATAGGGTAACCTGTTGTTCCCTGTCAAGTAACCTAGTAGACTTATGGACCATGGGTGGTTTGAATCCTAGGACTGTGTTTGGTTCACAGTTTCTAAGAAATTTCCTAACGGCTTCTGTGTGCATATTTCTAAGAGTTGTTTTACAGTCACTATCCCCCAGACTGAGGTCCATGTTCATCACGTGTCTGCGGATGGCTCTTGGTGGTCGTTGTCGGAGGGTGAGGTTATGGGATGGGTGATCCTCTTGCATTCTGGCCTTGGCTAGGTATTGGCTGGTCAGCAGCTCATTGTGCTCCTTTACTGGTAGGAGTTTGGATTCGAGAGCGAGGTGCTGTGTTCCGGCCATTTGAAGGTTACCCGTGGCTGCCCTGATTGCTTTGTTTTGGCAGGCCTGTAGTCGTGTCCAGTGG
Organism: Allodiplogaster pararmata; assembly: GCA_964056735.1. Taxonomy (NCBI): domain Eukaryota; kingdom Metazoa; phylum Nematoda; class Chromadorea; order Rhabditida; family Diplogasteridae; genus Allodiplogaster; species Allodiplogaster pararmata. Next base: position 44,337,691 of record OZ057407.1, on the reverse strand, counting down.
GTGTTTGCGAGTGGTGGAGTGTATACGGGTGCTGCGTAGTTAATGATCGATCTCGTCGTTGCTTTGTATGTCGCGATGAGTGTTGTGGGACTCTGACCCCATCTTCTGCCTGCTAATGCTCTGATGATGTTGAGGCGTTTGGAAGCCTTCGTTCTGATGGCCTCTGCGTGGTGTCGGAAGGTTCCTAATTGGTCCAAAACCACACCCAAGATCTTTGGTGTTTTGGTGATTGGGAGAAGATCGCCACTGAGTTTGATTTCAGGTTTTTTGTTGCATTCCGCAGTGCATGTTGTGAAGAGGGTCACTGAAGATTTTTCTTTGGATATCTGCATCTTTAGGTTGTCCAGTTCATTAACTAATGTGCGGAGGTACTCATTCATTTTGTCCTCGCATTCGTTGATCTTTGCACTCGATGACATTATTGAGATGTCGTCCGCATATGCAACAATGTTGGTGCTTCCCGTGGGTACTGGGAGCTTGTTTAGGTAGACATTGAAGATAATGGGGCTTAGCACACCGCCCTGTGGAACGCCAGCCCGACTGGTGAAATAGCTGCTAGTCGTGTTTTGGAAGGTCACACTCACGGATGTTGTTGTTGTTGTCTTGCCCAACGGGTAGATCTTCCTTCGCGAGACACTGGAGGAAGTCGTTGAAGCTCTCGACCCTCCAGCGTTATAAGCCCACACTCTCTTTCCTCTCTCTCTTCTTTTTTTTTTACTCTCCTTTATTTTTTTTCTCTTTAACTTTTTTTTTCTCTTTTACTTTTTTTTTGGAGAGATTTAATTGAACAAGAAATCAACAACCGAGTGCGGCCTATTCCAAAGGTCGATAGGGCTAAGTGAAGTGGGGTTACAGCGACACGAAAAAATATGTCTCGAAGTATGCGGCTCTATCCTACACAGTGGGCAGAGGGGAGATTCATTGGCCCCTATTCGGTGGAGGTAACTGTTAAGGAAACTAGAGTGGCCGCTTCGCAATTGAGAATGGTTGTCTCCGTTGGCGAGCCATTCACGGATCTTCCCTGAAGATAGTTAGACAACCATCTCACGACGCCTCTGGGAATATTGGTCTCTGCCAATTTTCTGCAAAGTGTAGGGATGTGGACTAGATCGTACGCCGAGGTCATGTCCAAAGCAACCATTATCGTTCTCTTAGGGGGAGCTTTTTGGTTGAAACCTTCAGTGATCTGGCCAGTTATTTCCAGGAGAGCTGATGTTGTGGACTTGCCTTTTTTAAATCCGTGTTGCCATTTGGCCAATTCGATCCCATCTGCGATGAGAGGGAGTAGGCTTCTTTCGAAAAGTTTGGCAATGGGAGATAAGATTGAGATTGGGCGATATCCTTTAATCGTCGACGGGTCCTTTCCTATCTTTGGCAGCATAATAACTCTGGCTGTTTTCCAAGCATGTGGTATGATGCCGGATTGGAGAGTGTTGTTGTAGAGAAAGGCCAAGCGTCTTTTGAATGAGCTTCCTGCGTTTTTGATCATGAGAGGGCAGATACCTTCGCTGTCGATTGCCTTCGAGCCTCTGGTTGCTTTGCAAGCTTTTTCAACGTCATCAATTGAAAAGACGGGAATGTCTTCTCTGGAAAACCCTTTTATCCATCGGGTTGTCTGTCGATTTGTTTTGTCCGGTTTTTTAGGGGCTTGTTTGGCCAGGTTTTTGGCAAAGGCGTTTGCAGCTTCCAGGGAGGTGGTTTAAGTTCCATGCATCGACGATGGGAGGGGTGGTTTGGGAGGAGTCTTGCTCTTGCGACGAATTGCTTGGTAAGCATCGTGTTGTGCTCCTTTATGGGTAACATTTCGCTTTCTAGAGCTAAGTGCTCTGTGCCGACCATTGCTAAGTTTCCTGTTGCTATCCGAATTGCTTTATTTTGGTTTGCCTGTAGTTTTTTCCAGTTCGTCTCGGCCAATCGAGGGGAGTAAATTGGTGCGGCGTAGTTGAGTACGGATCTGGTCATTGTTTTGTAGGTTGCAAGAAGGGTGTTTTTCTGTTGGCCCCATGTTCTTCCTCCGAGGGCACGTAGTATATTCAGTTTTTTGGCCGTTCTCTGTTTAAGGTCTTCTGTGTGTTGTCGAAAGGTACCGAGTTGGTCTAAGACGACAACAAGTATTTTGGGTGTTTTAGTTGTCGGCAACAGGGTTCCATGGATTTTTACCTTGGGTTCTTTTTTTACATTCGCCTGTATGGGTTGTGAAAAGAGTGGCCGTTGTCTTTTCGTTGGATATAATCTTCTTTTTTTTTTTGCTAGTCATTGGAAAAGAGATAGCTCGTCATTGGGAAAGAGATAGCTAGTCATTGGAAAAGAGATAGCTAGTAATTGGAAAAGATATAGCTCGTCATTGGAAAAGAGATAGCTAGTAATTGGAAAAGAGATAGCTCGTCATTGGAAAAAAAGATAGCTACTAATTGGAAAAGAGATAGCTAGTCATTGGAAAAAAAGATAGCTAGTAATTGGAAAAGAGATAGCTCGTCATTGGAAAAGAGATAGCTAGTCATTGGAAAAGAGATAGCTAGTCATTGGAAAAAAAGATAGCTAGTCATTGGAAAAGAGATAGCTAGTAATTGGAAAAGAGATAGCTCGTCATTGGAAACGAGATAGCTAGTAATTGGAAAAGAGATAGCTCGTCATTGGAAAAGAGATAGCTAGTCATTGGAAAAGAGATAGCTCGTCATTGGGAAAGAGATAGCTAGTCATTGGAAAAAGATAGCTAGTCATTGGAAAAGAGATAGCTAGTAATTGGAAAAGAGATAGCTCGTCATTGGAAAAAAGATAGCTAGTCATTGGAAAAGAGATAGCTAGTCATTGGAAAAGAGATAGCTAGTCATTGCAAAAGAGATAGCTAGTCATTGGAAAAGAGATAGCTAGTCATTGGTAAAGAGATAGGTAGTCATAGGAAAAGAGATACCTAGTCATTATTCCAGACTCCATCGCACAAAAAAAACGCTCGTGTTTCAAAATTCTCAACAGTGCTGATGACTCATGTTCTTCACAGTCTTGATCTCTTATATCGTCACTCTCTTCCTTTTTTCTCGCCCTACTACTCCTCAGTATTTTGCACCCTGCCCGCTCGATTGAATCGTAGTTTTTTTTCTAGATTTCTCGACGATTTCATTATCACAGAAAAGAAGTAAGGTTCTAGACCTCTAGAATTGAGAATGTAATACCCCATTCTCATAATTTTAGGTCCGCATGCTAGAGAAAAGGTCTACCCTTTTTTGAAAGAGTAGACTGACTAAAATCAGTTCCAGACTAGGAATCCAGAATGGAACGTCGACGCTCGTTTCGATGTTCTGCCAACAAATACACTGCAAATCAAATTTCTGGACGAGAGGAAGAAGGTTGGCCTCAGGCGTTTTTAGTGGGCCTTTTTAGTGTACCATTTAACCCCTAGTTTTCCTAGCGCAGTAGCTAGAGGAAATTTCTGCAATGCTGACGCTCATAACTATGAGTCTCGAAATTTCCAGGTAAGTTTTTTTTAAGTGTTCATTTTCCTGGACAACTAACGCTCATAACTAGGAGTTTCTCGAGGTTTCAGTATGCTTCTTAGATTATTCCAAGATGATTAGTGTGCATAATCCCATTATCAAAATGTAAAAAGGAAATTGAGTAAGAAAAAAACCGAGGAGAAATCTTTCCATTTTGTTCGTTTTTATTGAGGCCTGCTGTTGTTGTTGTTGTTGCCGGCAAGCATCCCGCATCGAAGACTTGGTTATGAACACTCTCTTTAATAAGAGAAGTTCTCGTGTTCTTCGGACAAGATGCGTCCGGAGAAGGGTTTTGATGTCCTTTGCAGTCCTGAGACTGTCATGCTGCACCTTGTGAAGGCGGACATCGTTGTAGCAACCTGTTCATGCTATAGGCCTTGTGAGTGGGTGGTCAAGCCGGCCTAGCATCGTTTTGGGTGGGAGTAGAGACGTCTCGCCTGTCGTTGACCGGAGATAGGCAAGAGGCTATTTGACTGGCGCCTCGACTCGCCATTGAAAAGTATAGCGGAGTATCGGCTGATGTTTTGTCCGGTGGCATGCCCAGGCCGGTCCGGCATCACCCTCCTTTGACGAGCTATACTACCCAGTTTTGGTCCGCGGCGGGATTTCTCCCGCTACCTCCCAGCACGAATAATTCGTAGGGAGGCATCCCTCTATCCGCCACCTGAGGTCGCGCTCGATTCTGGACTGGATGATTGAGGCCTGCTCTAAATTATCTATTAGTCCCTCAACCTAGTAACTTTCTCCTACTTAAAACTCGTTTCTAGAACATTTCGTATTGTTCTTCCCTAATATCCGACTTTGCAGTGTGCCGAGATCGGCTTCACAATCGTACAGCTGGAAGAGTTTCGCCAGACTCGCTCCGAACTACGACTAAACGTCCTACCGAAGGGTACTGTAGTGCTAACAGGTCAACTTGGAGTCGATAGAGCGAATCCCGTCGGCACTTCACTTCCTCCAGGTTATACCGGAAAATGAAAGTGTAGGCAAGAAGAGCCTGAGCATCTAACGATCGGGTTACGATAAGAATTAGTTTTCAACTGTTGCGAGGGCAACTTGGAAGATAGAGCTTGTGTTGGGGTTAAAAGAGGAGGATTGTGAAAAGAAATGTTTGTTCTCAAACGTTTGTTCTCCAAGTGGTTCTCACTCAGGAATCTGGAGATGAAAACAGAACGGGCACAAACAAAGATTTTTGGTCAACGACAGGGGTTTTTAGCGGGCAAAAAATGGTACAGAGGCCCGCCAAGGACGAAACTTTTTTGATTTGTTTTATTCGTGAGTACTGTGAGTTGGGCTTTCTTAGACAGTGTGAGTTACATAGGGGGGGGGGGGGTTTGTGTACAAATTGGATTTTTATTGTATTTTTTAAGATTTACATTCGAGTAATAAAACACATTGGAGTTTACAGCGGAGTGATATTGAAAGTTATTTCTCAATTTTGTTTCTAACCGTAACTTCTTCAACTTAAATGAAAGGGTAAATGGACTGCTACATACTTTATCAAACACCACAAACACCATAATAAAACACGAGGAAATAAATCTGCATAGGATTAAAGCTTATGAACGGAGGGAGGGCGGAGGGCCGGAAGGTTTTTTGTACCCCGTGGTAACCTATGGTAAGTTATTAGGAAAAAAAAAGTAAAACAAAAATTTCGTAAGTGTCCTCTCTTATGAATAAAAAAAATCAAACACCCGCGAAAATTTTTTCTCGATTTGGTCAAAGAGTCCTTATAAATTGAAAAAACAGAGGCCCGTTGTCATAGGGTCTTACATGACCATTTAACCTTTGTCATAGGGTCTTACATGACCATTTAACCTTTGTCATAGGGTCTTACATGACCATTTAACCTCTGTCATAGGGTCTTACATGACCATTTAACCTTTGTCATAGGGTCTTACATGACCATTTAACCTTTTTCATAGGGTCTTACATGACCATTTAACCTTTGTCATAGGGTCTTACATGACCATTTAACCTTTGTCATAGGGTCTTACATGACCATTTAACCTTTGTCATAGGGTCTTACATGACCATTTAACCTTTGTCATAGGGTCTTACATGACCATTTAACCTTTGTCATAGGGTCTTACATGACCATTTAACCTTTGTCATAGGGTCTTACATGACCATTTAACCTTTGTCATAGGGTCTTACATGACCATTTAACCTTTGTCATAGGGTCTTACATGACCATTTAACCTTTGTCGCAGACACGCAATTCGCATAAAATTTTTACTTTTCTTTGTCTTACTCTTTTTTCTTGGCACTCTCTGTCCCTTTCGCTTTTTTTCTCTTAATACTTCTTTCCCCCCGCTTCTATATCTTTCTCTTTATCACTCTCCCCTTTCTCTTTTTATCCTCTCTCTATCTCACTTTCTCTCTTTCTTTATGCCTCATCTAACCCCCAAGCAACAAGAGTCTTATTAACCATTCAGGCTGGGAGCGAAGAGAAGACGCTAATGGCCGCATCTTCTACGTCGATCACAACCGTCATCGAACCCAATGGGAGCCTCCAATCATGGAAGAGGGAGGCAGAAGACAAGAAGAGGTTAGAGATGGCGTCATTCAACAACAAAAACATTTTTAAGAGGATCATTAGGGAAAAAATTATGAGGGTTTTTTCTGAGAAAGTTACTTGGATAAGGGACTTCTTCGAGAAAAGAGAGGATTAGGGCTTTATCGAAAAAGACGGGGTTGAGGAAGTTTATTAAGAGATTCGGGGTTGCTGAATGGATCGCGGAAGTTACAGGGATTCCGGTAACTTAGAATCTGAAAATTCAATGTATGAGTTCAAGGCGGAGCTGGAAGCGGCCGTCCGCGAGGAGTACGCGCGGAGAAGTGCGGCGGCGAACGTGGGTACTGCGCGTTCATCATCACCCTGCCGCGTTAACCAGGCGGTAGATGAGGTGAGGTTTTTGATTTGCTTCAGGGTCCGGACTGACCGATTGTCCGACATGTATACATGAGACCGACAGCGCGCGTAGAAAGATTGAAAATTTCATACTAACATTGATTTTTTATTACTAGATTTTTAAAAGAGGGCTTGATTTACGGTACGTTTCACTCGCATTGCGGCCTTGAGAAACAGCATGGTTGAGACGAGGAGTATGATGAGATGTCGAAGGCCTAGCCAGCAAATTATAATTGAGCACAAGTTTCAACTGCGTTGCGTCATTTCCTGGGCTAAGTGAAGTTTTCGAGTTACCTCCGAGGTATTAATTACCACCAATGTGTATCTCTAACCCGCAATGTGTATGAAATCTATGCGCTATCCCAGAAAGCTATTGATGGAAATGATCTGTTTCGCACTCTCTTCTCCTCTCTCAAGGCCTGTCGTTACCTCATGATTAAAAATTCTTACATATACAGTATATTCCTGAGGGTAGGGATTACCACTCGTAAAAGATAACTTATTATGAGGGCCTTTGACGAGTAATCAATCGCCCGCGAAGAAGGTTGAAGAATGTCATACAAGCAGATTTTTCAGACAGCGCATAGATTCGTACATATTTTACGTTTTTATTACGCGTAGTCTCTCAAAAAACCGCGTTGAAATGATGAAAAGGTCAGGGTATGACAGAGCAATTGAGGGGCAGGAGCCAGAAGGAACTGTAGCTATCAAAGGCGGTTTCCAATGGGAGTGACTAGGCGGTTTTTAATGGGAAGAGGGTTTCAAAGGGGGAAGTGAAGAGTAGCGGGTCATTACATGGCAACCGCTCAGGAGGACGAGAAAAAGGAAGAATGAGAAAAAGGAAGAATGAATACTTTACTGTGCGGGTAAGATAAGCTTTGTAATACTTCCAGATCGATCAAGCGATGCGAGCGAACTTTGAAGGCCGAACTGCAGATGAGGATGAAGAGAGTAGACTACCGGAGGGATGGAGCACAGGGGTTCGCTTTTATCGGATTTGAGGATGTGGAGAGGCCGTGTTCTAGAAGAATCGAGTTCGAGTCTTTTTAAGGACGAGTTTTACGCTTCACAAGTTTCAGTTATCCGTTTCAAGCAATGGAAGTTTAGATAGCGGCTAACGGGCGAATATTCTTCATTGACCATAATAGCAGGAGAACTACCTGGGACGATCCGCGACTTTCAACTGCGTCCGGTGAGTAGAAACTTGACGCACTTGAGGAGTCGAGAGAAATCGAAATGAACCTCTCCATTTCTGATACCGTTTTCGGGGAAAAGTTGAGACGTTTTTTGTTAGAAAAATTAACCGAAATATCCGTTAGAACAAAATGTATAAAGCAGCCGACTTTTATTTTGAGACCTTGCATACTGCCCAATCTCTTTTTTTAAGTTCTTAACCTCTCGTGAGCTTTACATGAATCTAGGCTTTCAGCTTGAATAAGTTGTTAAGGGTGTTTCTTAGCACCCGCACAACTTTTTTCGAGCACATAGATTTTTTTGCCCGCGGTGCGAGTCAGAGAAACACCCTGGAGTGGTTGCTCTCAGTGTTCTAAAAATAGCAGTTGACCTACTGAGGAAACAGAGAGTCGCCCAGAGTTGACCGTCCAAGACTTGGCAAACGAGAAAGAATAGCTCGATTTGTAACGAAAATTTGTCTTTTTGAAACCTTGAGTGAAGAACCGGTTGGTTTCCAAGGTGGAGCTACGCTTGACCATCCTCTAGGACCACTACCGCCAGGATGGGAGCAAAGGCTGAGTGCTATCGGAGAGGTTCGTACACGGGGTGCATTTTTAGAATATAAGTTGAGGCTTATTTATGTTGTTGTCTTGCCCAACGGGTAGATCTTCCTTCGCGAGACACTGAAGGAAGTCGTTGAAGCTCTCGACCCTCCACCGTTATAAGTCCACACTCTCTCTCTTCTCTTTTTTTATTTTTTTTTCTCTTTTACTTTTTTTTGGAGAGATTTAATTGAACATGAAATCAACAACCGATTGCGGCCTATACCAAAGGTCGATAGGGCTAAGTGAAGTGGGGTTACAGCGAGACGAAAAAATATGTCTCGAAGTATGCGGCTCTATCCTACACAGTGGGCAGAGGGGAGATTCATTGGCCCCTATACGATGGAGGTAACTGTTAAGGAAACTAGAGTGGCCGCTACGCAATTGGGACAGAGTTATCTGATTTTCTCTGGATAGTTGGGACGTGGACTTATGTATTCTAGGAGGTTTAGTTCCCAGAACTGGGTTGGGTCGACTAAATTTCTGACGGTCTCCGTGTGTATTTTTCTGAGGGCCACTTTATAGTCGGGGCTTATTTACTTTACACTTTATAGGCTTATTTATAGCGATTGCTATCAGAGAAGTTCATGAACTTTGTGTTTTTATTGGCAGACAGAGGCTTAATGAGATCTGAGAGTCTTTGAGTGCACTTTCAAAATATTAGAGGCTTTGGTTCAATAAATCGCGTTCGCGCAAGAGCACATTTTCACATTTGTTGTTGTTGTTGCCGGCAAGCAACCCGCATAGAAGACTTTTGGTTATGAACACTCTCTTTAATGAGAGAGGTTCTCGTGTTCTTCGGACGAGATGCGTCCGGAGAAGGGTTTTAATGTCCTTTGCAGTCCTGAGACTGTCTGGCTGCACCTTGTGAAGGCGGACATCGTTGTAGCAACCTGTTCATGCTATAGGCCTTGTGAGTGGGTGGTCAACCCGGCTTGGCATCGTTTTGGGTGGGAGTAGAGACGCCTGTCGTTGACCGGAGATAGGCAAGAGGCTATTTGACTGGCGCCTCGACTCGCCATTGATAAGTATAGCGGAGTATCGGCTGATGAGTATCGGCCGCATCGCCCTCCTTTGACGAGCTATTCTACCCAGTTTTGATTCGCGACGGGATTTCTCCCGTTACCTCTCAGCACGAATTCTTCGTAGGGAGCAGGGCTGGGCAAGAAAAAAACCAAAAAAATGTTCGAATTTTTTTTTCGATTTTAAAAACCAAAAAATTTTTTCGACTTTTTTTTTCTATTTCAAAAACCGAAAAAAACCAAAAAATGTGGAAAAAATTGTTTTCTCTGAATGAAACTTTTTCTCATTTTTAAAGTGTTATTTTATGATGCTTCTCAAAGTTGTAATATATTTATTCATCTCAGATGATCATTGTCTCTAATTACCAGTTTGCAACAATCATACATCATGAAAATCACCGTTTAAAGCTAAAGACTCGTTAAGCAAAAACAACAACAAACAAATTATTAATCTCTGATACAATAGCGTATGAAAAAGTTCATAGAACTTCCACGTTCTTTTAATAACCTCCTTCAAATGAAAGGTTAACATCGAAGAGACTTGTTTTTTTTGTTGTTTAGTAGGACCAATTTCTTTAGTAGGACCGACCAATCACTCGCAAGTTCTTTCCGAAATCAACGTGGACCCCTTCGACCTCATATGTTATCAACTCCTTCAACCTCATGTTTCCCCTTACATGGAAAACCCCCTTCTTCATACCTTACCACGCATTTTCCATGCGTAATAAACTCAAACTCAAGAAAAACCTAGACGTATTTAGGCCATTATCAAAAGTATCTGTGCTTGAAAAAAGGTTCATAAACAAAACCAGAACTCATTCCTCACCTATAAGTTGTATAGGGCGACTGAACACTGAAAGTATACCAAGTACACAAGCATAGCGATTTTATGTATTCAGTGAAACTTTGCAGCACGGACCTTAGACTCATTAATGAGGGTGAGGTTCTGATTCAAGAACAACAGCTTGGATAAATTTAATCGAAACCCGCTGACAGGAATTTTGTAATTTTTAACAAAAGCAGTCACATTGGAAAAATATAAACTCCGAGACTACCGGAATTCGGTTCGATCGGGTCAATTAATTATTAGCACGCAAGCGCTAAAACTCTGTTTGTGAAAAGCACTGAAACATGTGCCAGGCAGGCAACACCAAAACCACCGCAAAGACTCTATTTTTGGCCTTTTTTCGGTTTTTTGGTTTGCTCTCGAAAATTTTTTCGACACCTCGAAAAAAACATTTGTTGGAATTTTTTTCGAAATTTCGAAAAAAAGTTTTTTCGACATTTTGGTTTTTCGAATTTTCGAAAAAAGTTTTTTTCGGCTATTTTGTTTTTCGAATTTTCGAAAAAAAAGTTTTGTTTTCGACTATATTGTTTTTCGAATTTTCGAAAAAAGTTTTTTTCGACTAATTTGTTTTTCGAATTTTCGAAAAAACTTTTTTCGAAAAAACCAAAAAACCAAAAATGAAAAAGAACGGCCCTGGTAGGGAGGCGTTCTTCTGTCCACCACCTAAGGTCGCGGTCGATTCCGGACCGGATGATCCGGCTCCATCCATGACAGGCTCTTAAGGCTGTAGAGTCATGAATGGCCACAGTTGCCAGTGTGTTTCGAGATTTCACATTTGTATATGTATCTCGTTTCTAGAATTTCAATTTTTGTAAGAATGTCTATAATTTCTGTGCTCAACTTTTTTGATGTAGGCGAGCGAGCAAAAGTGGCATTAAGAGCATTTCTTGATGCAGATTGAGTGAGAGCTGGACCGGCCGATTCGGTGTATTAGGGGTGAAGGGCTGAAAGCTGGTTTTGAAAGCGGGTGCTATAGTTAGAATCCTTCGTGTCTTCATAGTTGGTCTGCTTCCGGAGAAGATTGGTCCACGCCAAAATCCAATGTTCTCAGAACTCCGGACTCCGCGTCGTAACAGGGATTCATCTGATGGCCGACACTGCTCGAACACACTGGCGACAGTGGCCATTCGTGACTCTACAGCCTTAAGAACCTGTTACGGATGGAGCCGGATCATCCAGTCCATAATCGAGCGCGACCTCAGGTGGCGGATAGAGGGACGCCTCCCTACGAAGTATTCGTGCTAGGAGGGTAGCGGGAGAAATCCCGCCGCGGACCAAAACTGGGAGGTATAGCTCGTAAAATAAGGGCGATGCCGGACCGGCCTGGGCATGCCACCGGACAAAAACATCAGCCGATACTCCGCTATACTTTTCAATGGCGAGTCGAGGCGCCAGTCAAATAGCCTCTTGTCTATCTCCGGTCAATCTCTGCTCCCACCAGAAAAGATGCTGGGCCGGCTTGACCACCCACCCACGGGGCCTATATCATGAACAGGTTGCTACAACGATGTCCGCCTTCACAAGGTGCAGCCTGACAGTCTCAGGACTGCAAAGGACATTAAAACCCTTCTCCGGACGCATCTTGTCCGAAGAACACTAGAACTTCTCTCATCAAAAGAGAGTGTTCATAACCAAGTCTTCGATGCGGGTTGCTTGCCGGCAACAACAAAAACAACATGGCCGAGACTGACCATATTCATCGCGAATCAAAGGTCATGCGCACCAAATCCCATCTGAACATGCTCGCCGCGCAGTACCTCGCGAGACCGTTGGACCCAGAACACATCCACCACGGCCTCCTTGACTGCCCGGCGCCCCTCGTGCAATGAAGAACAACCTCGTGTTGAGCTGCAAGAAGACTGTTGAAGCTGCGAAACAGATGTCAAAGGATCCGAACAATGAGAAATCAGTCGCAAACACCGTACACTCGATGATGGTCTCGAACGAAGTCCAATCGATGAAGGGTGCCGTCATCCTGGGAGGCAGACCTCCGCCCGTAATCCAGGAAGAAGAGAATGAGTTACCCCGCAAGACTAGATGCACGCTCAGCCAGCTTCGCTCGGGATTCAGCAGATTCATCAACAACTACCTTTACCGCATTGACGATTCCATCCCCGACGTGTGTCCTGATTGCTCTTCCGGACCTCACGACGTTGCGCATCTCTTCGACTGCCCATGCCACCCGACCGCGCTGTCTCCAATCGACCTATGGACCAAGCCGCTGGAAGTCGCAGCGTTCTTGAAGATATAAGAGAAAAAATTTGAAAGAACAAGAAACGAAGGAGAACACAGACGTTCTTCGAAGCCGGCTACATCCGGCAACAACAACAACAACAAGTTAAAATCCTTGAAAAAACCAGTTTTGAAAAGCAGAACCGGGCGTGAATTAGATAGTGAATTTCACAATACTATATGGTTTCACGAACTACAGCTGTGTATTATCTGTATTTGACAAATAATAATCTTCCTCGCGATTGTTCCCGCCTCGTAGCTGGGTACGCGCTCCCCCGAGATGTAGGACAGACCTATCCTAATAGAACCAGTGACAATCGTAATGAATAATGTGTAAGGGAACCCAAAAAAACATCGATTACACTACTTTGACGCTACAGGCGCTAAATCACTGCTATGTAGTGTGATTAGCTGCAGTGGGGAGAGTCAGATTTGTGCATGAGCACTACCAACATTTCTCAACCCCCTTGGTTTGGGTGGATCTGTCCGGTTCTGAGTTGAACTCGGGACTCTTCGCACAATAGTCGACCACACTACCATCATGTTACGCCCGGACTCTATCTGGGTATGACAAAAAGGGTCACATATCGTGTCTGAGTATGGAACGGAGACCGAACAAGCGTTTCAACTAGTGTTTTTCGGTGTATAAACTTGGACTCATTCCTTCCTTCCCCCAAGTTGAAGAGTGGTCGCCTGTCGTTTCGCTCTTCATTTTCGCCATCCATGGAATAGGAATCCGGCCTATCGAGGTTCGTAATCGTAAAAGGACGTCAGGCTGGAATATCCTTATGGACTTTCTCGCGACAAGCCGGTCTGTGAAGAAAATCGTCGTATCTTAAAAGATGCACTACCATCCAACCCCAACGATGATGTGGCGAAGTGCTATCTACACAGCGGACCTCGCTCTTTAGCGAGAATAACGCTAGGAAGAAGAAGAAGAAGAAACTTGGACTCTAGTGTTTGAATAGACATTTATAGAAAAAATAGCCGCGGTGCGAAAATGAAATGAAGTAGTGTGAAAATGAAATGAACATTGCACAACAAAGTTCACTTCCATTTTTCGGAATTTTGAAAGTACCGCTCTTCGAGCAGGGGAGTCTATAATAATGAGAAGAGAGCTGGAGGGAAAGTGCAGGAAAGGGAGAGACATCCACGCTCAAAAAAGTCTCTCTTTGCAGATGACTTCGTGGAACAACGTTCGTGGAAGAAAAAAATGCAAGCTTAGTCTTGAAGAAAAATTACAAAAAGATGTGGATAAGGAAAACGGTCGTATTTGAAACAAGCATATCCGGAGTAGTTTTAGTGTAGTATTTTTGATGTGCAGGTCTTCTTTGTCGATCACAACCGACACATCACTCAATGGGAGGATCCAAGATTCGCTATCGCAGCCAAAAACAGCATCGAAACAAATGCAACGCCCTATTCACCGGCTTTTAAGAAAAAGGTTAAGTTTTGATGTTCTTGGTCTCTTCTCCTCTCTCTCTTTCTCTCTCTCTCTCTCTCTCTCTCTCTCTCTCTCTCTCTCTCTCTCTCTCTCTCTCTCTCTCTCTCTCTCTCTCTCCCTCCCTCCCTATCTCTCTCCTTTTCTCTCTCTCCCTCATTCTCTTCCTCTCTCCCCTTGTTGTTGTCTTGCCCATAGGTCCTGTCGAGGGGAGTCCTTTTGGGATAGGTTGGTGGTGAGGATCCTTTTGAGTCCGAAGAGAGTTTCTCCGTCTACACTCGCACCGCAGTCGGCGATCCTCTTGGCGAGACACATTCGTTAACCGGAGAAGGGCAAGAGGTTATTTTACTGGCGCCTCGACTCGCCATTGAAATGTATAGCGGAGTATCGGCTGATGTTTTGTCCGGTGGCATGCCCAGGCCGGTCCGGCATCGCCCTCCTTTGACGAGCTATACTACCCAGTTTTGGTCCGCGGCGGGATTTCTCCCGCTACCTCCCAGCGCGAATTCTTCGTAGGGAGGCGTCCCTCTATCCGCCACCTGAGGTCGCGCTCGATTCTGGACTGGATAATCCGGCTCCATCCGTGACAGGCTCTTAAGGCTGTAGAGTCACGAATGGCCACTGTTGCCAGTGTGTTTCGAGTCCTCTCTCCCCTCTCTTTCTCCTCTCTCGCTTCTTCTTTATTGAAGTTGAAGTTTTATTTCGCAAAGTATTTTGAAGCATCATTGTTCTGTGGTTCTTTCTTTCTCTCCAGAACCTCAATTTTCTACATATTTCCCTCCTTTTCTTTTCTTAGTATCGACTAATTGATTTTTGGTTTTCCAGGTAGAATATTTCCGTTCAAAATTGCCCCCACCCACAAGCGGTCAATGCTCGATTCTCATCAACAGAAATTCTATTTTTGAAGACTCCTACAGGCAAATAATGCGTATGCAGCCGGAAGAATTACGGTAAGAAGTTGATTATCTCCCGAGCTTACGGTATTTCTGATGTTTGTGAGCAGGAAAAACGTTCTATTTGAACAAAAAGTTTTGTTTCATTGCGCATGTAGATGGCGATTGCAAGGGTATGACATGATTGAATCGACCTCCCCTTATTAAGTTCACCTGAAATGTCGAGAACTTCGGAAACGCGATCGCTTTCCGGGCAGGTAAAAACCTTGGTGAACGAGGAGTAAGAAAGTCTAGGGAGTCCTGTACCCAATCTCTTTTATACTGTAGAATTATTACTTTTTGTTTTTGCTCTTTTTCAATATTCTACACATCCCGTTCGATGTGAGGTCGTTTCCTGACGATTACAGGTGACATACATAGTTTCCCATTGATTTGTACACATTTGGAAATGTAAGTCAGGAAACTAGTTTTGATAGAAAAAGAAGGCACTTCCGGTAGCTGTCAGCGGTTGAATACTCCCCAAACTGTTTCCTAACAATTTCAAATAAGCGTGTAGATCAAAAAGACAATTTGTGAGGTAGCGGCCCATCTCTAAGAGATAGCGAGAGCGTGCATTGAAAGTAAAGAATGCGATACAAACAGAGAATTCGCGTCAATAGTTTTATTGAATCGCGCATAGGTTTGAAACGCTGCAGGGCGGGTAAAAGTTTGTAAATTTTACACTTTCAAACAGTGTAACGGTCGCACCTCCTTCTATGCTTTCCATATAGGGCACACAAACAGAAACTCACTTTTTCACTCTTTCGCTTATCGGACATCTCGATTTTTTATGAAATTACCGGTCAGTCTTCTCAGGAATCAAACCATTCTAAGTTTTCGGATAAATTTGTCATTGCTGGATGTTCCAGAGGTCTTAAACATCGATTTAAGTTTATAATAGTCGTTCATTCTCGTTCTCGTTGTTTTTTTTTCTGTTTTCTTAATTATCTTTAGTTTTGTCAGCAGAGTCTTCCTCGTGTTGTTACATTGCAAAATGTATTTCAATAAATAAATAAAATAAATTAAACATTCAGCTGCTTTTAGGAAGAAGCTATGGATCGAATTGGTGGGCGAGCAGGCGCTGGACTACGGTGGCGTGAGTCGAGAGTGGTGTCTTCTGCTGTCGCGGAGCTGCTTGAACCCCTACTATGGACTCTTTCAGTACTCCGATTCGTGAGTTGACGAGAGTTTGTTTTAATGCCGTAGCTCACCATTGGTCACATTTGCATGTTAAAATTTGGAGAATAGCTACCACTCTTAGAGCGAAAGACGGTCTAGAGTGATGAGGAAAGAGCTGGAGTTCAATTTAACGTAAGGGTAAGAGATTGGGAAATATAAGAGGTTGAGACTTGAAAAAGGCGCTTCTCATTATTGTGGGTACGCAATCGCAGAGCGATCATGCTCTCGATTTGCAACTGTGCAGGAGACCTATTGCATGCCCGTAGTGAAATCTTTGGCGGTAAAAGCAACAGTGTACTGGTTGAGTTGTTGTTGTTGTTGCCGGATGTAGCCGGCTTCGAAGAACGTCTGTGTTCTTCGTTTCTTGTTCTTTTTTTTCTTATATCTTCAAGAACGCTGCGACCTCCAGCGGCTTGGTCCAAAGGTCGATTGGAGACAGCGCGGTCGGGTGGCATGGGCAGTTGAAGAGATGCGCAACGTCGTGAGGTCCGGAAGAGCAATCGGGACACACGTCGGGGATGGATTCGTCAATGCGGTGGAGGTAGTTGTTGATGAATCTGCTGAATCCCGAGCGCAGCTGGCTGAGCGTGCATCTAGTCTTGCTGTGTAACTCCTTCTCTTCTTCCTGGATAAGGGGCGGAGGTCTGCCTCCCAGGATGACGACACCCTTCAACGATTGGAGTTCGTTCGAGACCGAGTGTACGGTGTTTGCGACTGATTTCTCATTGTTCGGATCCTTTGACATCTGTTTCGCAGCTTCGACAGTCTTCTTGCAGCTCAACACGAGGTTGTTCTTCATTGCACGAGGGGCGCCGGGCAGTCGAGGAGGCCGTGGTGGATGTGTTCTGGGTCCAACGGTCTCGCGAGGTACTGCGCGGCGAGCATGTTCAGATGGGATTTGGTGCGCATGACCTTTGATTCACGATGAATATGGTCAGTGTCGGCCATTTGATTGTTGTTGTTGTTGTCTTGCCCATAGGTCCTGTCGAGGGGAGTCCTTTTGGGATAGGTTGGTGGTGAGGATCCTTTTGAGGCCATTTGATGATTCCCTGTCACGACGCGGAGTCCGGAGTTCTGAGAAGGTTGGATTTTGGCGTGAGCGGAGTCCGAGAGGAAGGTGGACCAGGCGGGTGCGGCATAGTTGCAGATTGCTTGCGAGATGGCTTTGAACGTGAGGCAGAGGGTTGCTTTTTGGTTGCTCCAGGTGCTTCCGGCAAGGGCTTTCAGTACGTTATTGCGCTGCGACGTCCGTCTCGCGATGTCTTTGGAATGATAGCTGAATGTGAACATCGAGTCGTACGTGACGCCGAGTAGCTTGGCCTGGTTGACGGTGGGGACGGGTGATCCGCAGATTGATATATCCAGAGTAGACTTGAATTCACGACTGAACGGGGTGAAAAGCATGAGCTGGCTCTTGGTCGGGGAAATGATCAGTGACCGTTCTTTGAGGAAGGTTTCAATTTTCGTGATGGCCCTGCGTAGATTTTCGGAGGCGACGTTGATGTTGGGATCTGACGCCCAGATCGTGATGTCATCAGCATACGAGATGACGTTCGTGTGGGCATCGTCTGTGGGAAGATCGCGGAGGTAAAAATTGAAAAGCGTGGGCGAGAGGGCGCTGCCTTGTGAGACTCCGTTTCTGAAGAGTCTGGAACTTGATACCGAGTCGCGGAAGCTTGTTCGTCCTGTTCTTCCTCTAAGGTAAGAGGCGAGCCATTTTTTACTGGTACTTTTACTGGTACTGGTTGAGTCTGAAAATACCTCGGTCTACCTTTAATTTATACTTTTCAGAAACAAATTTTAACTTTATAATCAGCTATTTGTTGTTTGTTTTTTTGCAGTGACACGTACACACTGCAGCTAAATGCGCACTCGGAGATGTGCAATCCAGAACACCTGGACTACTTCCATTTCATAGGCCGCGTTATAGGGATGGCCATCTACCACGGGAAGCTGCTTGATGGTTAGAAGAGTGGCAGCAGCTGCTTTTCAATTCAGAATGCAGGCTTGGGTCTTTCTTTCTCTCTCTCTCTCTTTTTTTTCATACTCTCTCTATCTTCCTTATCTGCCTCTCTGTCTTTCTCAGACTTTGATCTATATTTCTTTTTTTTCTTCTCTACACTGCACTTTCTCTCTCTCTCTAGCTCATCTTCTATCTTTTTTTTCGCTCTATGTATCTCTTCTGTTTCCTCTGTGCAGCTCTCTTTTTCTCGAATTCTTTCTCTTACTCCATGTCTCTCTTTTTTCTGTTGCTCTCTGCCTCCTCTTGAATTCCGTTGAAGCCTTCTTCGTCCGTCCTTTCTACAAGATGCTGCTGGGTCAGCCGCTCTCTCTGGCGGATATGGAGTCAGTAGATTCGGCCATCCACAACTCTCTCAAGTATCTCCAGCAGAACGACTCTAAGGGTAAGAAGAAGTTCTTTTCGTGAAATGCAAAAGAGCAAGACCTGGATATTTGTATAATGCATAACAGCAAGACAGAAGTATCTGAAAAGTGCACAGGACCAAAAAGTGGTTAATTGTACAGTGCCCTGAAACACGCATCGAAGATCGAGAAAGAAAGACCAAATAACAGTGAAGAAAAATGTGCTTCAATTTTTATATTATCCATACTATTTTCCATGGATCCATGACACTTTGTTACACGATACTTTGTTACAGGGGCTTTTGTTTTTAGTGTGTTTTACTACTGTGTTTTATTGACAAATTTAGTCATTGAATCGACAAAGAATCAAGAAAATGAGAAATTTTTTCATGCGGTCTCTTTCCTAAGCCGTACGGCCTCGTCAGCATACACTTTAACTAAGCCTAAGCTAACAAATCTATGAAGGGCGTGTAACAAAGTGTCATGTAACAAACTGTCGCGATACTATTTTCTATATTTTGAAGAATACCTAAATTTATTGTGGCAGATCTTGGCTTGACTTTTTCCCTGGACGAAGATGCTTTGGGGAAAATGGAGAGTGTGGAGTTGAAGCCAGGAGGGGCGGACATCGTGGTTGGTTTAAAATGCGGGTTCGATTGAAGAGGGGAGGGGGGGGGGACGATATCTAAACAAGAATGTGAACACCTTACTACGACCTGCCAAAAGCATATTATGAGCCGGTAATATTTCATCTAGAGCTGGTAAGAGTTTACCACGAGCTGGTTAGAGTTTATAACGAGCTGGTGGGAGTTTACCACGAGCTGGTGTAAGTTTACCACGAGTTCTCCACGCCTGGTCCTTCTTCGCCGGGAGAACACCCCTTTTCGAGTGGCCAAAGACAGGCAACCATCCGAATGGAATTTCGATAAAATCACCATCGTTTTTTTTGATCGTGGAGCGGCCTTCACCGGCGTCGCTGCTCCAGATTCTACTCATCATAGCCGGCGTGGAACTAAATCCTGGTCCCCCAAATTCTGGTACTGTTCCGTGTGCACGAAAAGAATGGCGAAGTCTAATGGCATGGTGAGATGTACCAACTGCAATGGTTGGCTTCATCTACACATGGACTGCTCAGCACTGGTCAGCTTGAACGACTGGAAGTCGAACTACATTGGAAAATGCTGTGCAGTGAGTACAGCAACGTCGACTAGCAAGCAGCAAAACGGCAGCAGTGCCAACTGGAGCCCCCGCCGCAACAAACGCTTCGACTTCGACTACCTTCACTAACACCTTCAATATCTTACAATGGAATGCGAATGGACTTCGAGGAAAGATAGAAGAAGTGATCAACTACATGCAGAAACATGATGTCGCAGCAGCAGCCATACAGGAGACGAAATTCACTGATCGAACAAAACTCCCGAAGAACGACGACTTCATCGTCATCAGATCGGACAGAACACGAAACAAAGGAGGATGTCTTGCGTTCATACTCCATAAGTCAGTGGCTTTCCGTGTCACAGATCTTTCTAACATCATGAACGACGAACACCTGGATACGCTGACAATCAATTTCAGAGCATCGAGCTCTGCTGAAGAGGAAGTAACATTGGTCAACGTATACCTTACCCCCACCAGCAGCTGCCCGCCGAACCATCATCCCAACTGGGATGGACTACTTGAGCTCAAAGACTTTCTGATTCTCGGCGACTTAAATGTACATTATGAAGACTGGGATGTGCTTATCGACGAAGATCAGCGAGGAGTAGAACTGGCCTCGGCAATCGACAATTCAGACCTGGTGATGAATGACTTCAGTCCGACTCGCGTTACTCCAACATGCAGCAGCTCACCCGATGTTACACTCGCTTCCTCCTCTCTAGCCTACAACATAACTTGGACGGCTTCTACAGGCTTGAGCAGCGACCACCTTCCAATAGTAGTGCGACTCCAGAGACAAATCGTCCGAGAAGAGACTAAACGACGATGCTACACAAATTTCTCGAGAGCTGACTGGAAAGGTTTCCGAGACAGATGCGAAATGGAGCTTAGAGAAAACTCCTTCTCTAATATCTTCGAAGCTGAGCGAAAATTCCGCGAAGCGATACTCTCCACAGACCGCCGCTACATGCCCAAAGGACGTATTCCCTACATTCGCCCCGGCTTCCCTACTGACGCCGCCTTGCTAGCAGATGAAAATCCGAGAACTGGACAAGATGATCGAGCAAAAAGTTGACGAATACAGAAAATACAAATGACAACGCTACCTTCAGACGATGAATCTACAAGAAGGAGCCAAACGACTTTGGACCACTGTCCGATCTATTGTAAATCCCACTCAAAAGGAGAACAACCGCGCTATCAATTTTTCGGGAATCTCAGTCAACAATCGAAAAGAGGCTTCCAACGCTTTTAATAAACAGCTCAACCCTGCAAGCAAAGTCCATCCAACCAAGTCTGCTAGACGCGCAAGAAGAGACCTACGGCGACCCAAGATGATCACTCAACCCCTTTTTTTCAGAATCTGAAGTTTCAAAGGCAATAAAAGGAAGCAAGTCTAGTAAAGCCGCTGGCCATGACGGGATTACTATGATCCACCTCAAACACCTTGGTCCCAATGCCCACCGCTTCCTGGCATCGATATACAACAGCCTGAGAACCAGCCAAATCCCATCTGTTTGGAAACTGGCCAAAGTAATACCTCTTCTGAAAGCAGGGAAACCAGAAGAAATGTCGTAATCTTACCGTCCAGTCTCCCTCCTCTTACCAGTCGCAAAAGTTCTTGGACGTCTGCTTCTTCCATACATACAACAAGCGATCTTCTTCTTAGCGTTGTCCCGCGCCGGCCGAGGTCGGAGTAGGGTCCGCTGTACGGCTTCTAGCTCTCCAGAAACATTTGTCCGTTGCGTCTTCCGAGTGGAGTCTTGCAAGGCGCAGGTCTTGGTTGAGCGTATCCATATATCTTGTCTTCGGTTTGCCTCGAGGGCGTTTGCCTGGTACTTCCATGTCAAGGGCGTGTCTTGCGATGTTGGTCGCGTCTCTTCGCATCACGTGTCCATACCATCTAACTCTCCCTTCTCGCATCTTGTCTTGTATTGGGGCAACGCCGAGTCTCCCTCTCACAATCGTATTACGCACACAATCTAGGCGAGTCAGTCCTAGTGTCCAGCGTAACATTTTCATCTCATTCGTGTAGATAATGTTCTCGGTTATACGCGTTGTAGGCCAGGTCTCTGTCGAATAGAGAAGCACGGGACGGATTGCTGTTTTATACATCTTTCCGCGTATGCCAGCTGTGATATTCCTATCACAGAGGACACCTGCAGCTTCTCTCCATTTCATCCAAGCTGCATTTACTCTTTGGCGTGCCGCTGCATTTGTTGACGTGTCTGAGGAGATGACAGAACCAAGGTACTTGAATTCGGAGGTCTTCGGGAGCGGTTCACCTCAAACGACGGGAACGAACAGTTCCCGTCGTTTGCACTCCGATTTCCTGGTACTCAGTCTTCTTGATGTTGAGGCGTAAGCCATGCCTACTAAGAGCGTCATTCCATTCTTGGGTGCGTTTCTCGATTTCGGCACGTGTAGGAGCAGCAAGGAGAATGTCGTCGGCGTATGCGATGGTTGACGGAGCCGGAGTCAGTAGAGGACGCGTGACGGTATCCATAACCAAAATGAAGAGAAGGGGAGACAAAGCACTCCCTTGGTGCACTCCAACGTTTACTGCGAATGGCTCTGTGATGCCGACCGGAGTTCTGACAGTACTCTTTGAATCATCGTACATCGCCATTGTCCATCGAATGTACTCTTCAGGAACCTGATGATCGCGCAATGCATATGAAATAAGATCATGGGGGACTCTGTCGAACGCCTTTTCCAAATCGAGGTAGGTCAGATGGAGAGGTGATCTTTTCTCTGCGTGCTTCTCGACGAGTAAACGGAGTGCAAATATTGCATCTGTTGTGCCTCTTCCGTTCACAAACCCGCATTGATGAGCTGGAATATCGACGATATCTCGTATGCGTGAATCCAGTATCCTCTCAAATATCTTCATAGTGTGGTTGAGAAGGCGTATTGGACGGTAGTTGCTGCACACTCTGGCATCGCCTTTTCCTTTGAAGACTGGAACGGTCGTGGAGTAGCGCCAGATATGTGGAATTTGGCCTTGCTTTACGATGGTGTTGAACAGGTGCACGAGATGTGCTAGTCCAACATCACCCGCAAGTTTCCAGGCTTCGGTGGCTATGTCGTCCGGTCCAGCCGCTTTCCCAGTCTTCATCTTAGAGAGTGCCTTCTTCACTTCCTCGGCCGTGATGGTTGGCACGGGTCCTTGTATGGCGTGGGAAGTAGGGATGGGAGGGTGCTCAAACTCTTGGCCGCTCATTTCTTCGAAATGTTCGCGCCACCCGTTTCTGACTTTTAAAGGGTCAGTGACGAGCTTCCCTTGTTTGTCCCTTATCGTGGCTGCTCTCTGGATGTCCAAGGTGTTGCGGTGTCGAGCCTTGGCAAGCCGATAGATGGCTTTATCGCCTCCTGGTTGGTTCATCTTCTCATAGAGATCGCGGGAGTAGGAGGCTTTTGAAACTGCGACAGCTCTTTTGGCGGCTTTCTTGGCTGAGCTGTATGCAGCGCGGTCGTCAGCCTCATTTGACGTCCTCCATCTCTTGTAGGCATTCTTTTTCGCCTTGATCGCATCCTGAACTTCGGAGGTGAAAAACCAGGTGTCTTTCTCGATTCTTGGCTTTCCGGGTTTCGTCTTTCCGAGGATGCTTGCGGCGGGTGCTCTGATGCTGTCTTCAAGAAGCTTCCAATGTTCATTTATGTCCTCTGGAAACTGCTTGTAGAGTGCAGGAGGGAGTAGATTGCGATGGATGATGTGCATGAGAGAGAGACGTTCTGCTTTCCCAGTCGAGCGCCACCATTTGACACGTGTGCATTCAGGATTACGAGAAGGCTGTTTCTTCGACTTCAATACGCTGTAGTCCATAAAGAGAGGGTGGTGCTGAGATGCAACATGGTCTGATGGAATGACCTTTGCATCTTTCGCGTTCCGCAGCTTTGCTCTCAGGATTAACCAAAAGTCAATTTGACTCTGATTTCTTCCGCTCTCGTATGTGAGTCCGTGAGATCGTCTCTTTTTGAAAAAGGAGTTCACGACTGCTAGATCGCATCGAGCACAGAAGTCAAGTAGCCGTTGACCCTCAGCATTGATCGTTCCGATTCCATGTCCTCCATGTTCTCTCTCACGACCTTGTCGATCTGAACCGATTCGAGCGTTAAAATCTCCGCCGATTAAGATGTCTTCATGAGACTCTCGGAGTTTGATAACTTCCTCTAGAGAGTCGTAGAAGTCCTCCTTATCAGCGTCGCTACATCCTTGTTGAGGTGCATATGCTGAGACGACAAGGAAGTGATTGTTGGACGAAGAAATTCGGACGGCCATGACTCGATCTGTAGAGCGAATGACTTCGGTTACATCATCAGCAATTTTCGAGGAGAGGATAATGCCAACACCATTTCTTGTTGATGACGTGCCATGGTATATCAGCTTGTATCCGTCTCCTATCGGCTTCGACTTGCTTCCTCTCCATTTCGTTTCCTGTACAGCAGCAATGTCAACCCTTCTTGCTTCTAGCATTGCGGCCAGCTCTCTACTGCGTCCCGTCAGTGTTCCAACATTCAATGTGACGAGGCGAATTTGGGCTGTACGCCGCGCAGACATACCCCGCCCATGGGTAGCTGCCTGTCCTCGCATATTTGACGGTCCTAGCGGACAAGGTAAGACCGCGTCGCTTCCGGGGGACGCCCTAGCTTTGGTGATATATCTTGAAGAACTTGAAGCCATGGTTTACAACAAGGGTATTCATGCGATCGGCCTGTTGAGTGGATGGTCAATCCAGCCTGGCATCGCGGAACGTGTTTGTCGGGAGTTCCTGCTAATCCTTGACCGTAGAAAAGCAGAAGATTAATCGAAAAGACGCCTCGACTCGTGTGGCCTGGACTAACCCCTCTCCGCCTGGCCAACTGGCGGATAGAACCACTGCCGGAAGTGGACTCGTCCAAAGGGGGCCCAATTTTAGCCTCACTCAGAACGTCGTGATTCCGGCAATCACGGTAGTAGGGCTGAGTGAGTTTACACCTTCCCACCGACTTTGAGGTATTGGGGCTAGGGAAGGACATACAACAAGAGATGCCTCCAGCAAAACATCAACACGGGTTCACCAAAGGTAGATCCACTACGACTGCTCTTCACACATTCAACGACTACATTGCCAGAGGACTCAACGAGAAGAAACCGGCTAGTCATACAGTAGCAGTTGCCTTGGACCTCAGCCGAGCTTTCGACTGCGTGGACCACAACATCTTGATCGAAGATATTGCGAATGCATCCCTACCAGACAAAATAGGAAGATGGATATGTGGCTACTTGAGAGGACGACAAACCTACGTCGAATTTCGAGGAATCCAAAGCAAGAAACGTAAACTCCGTGCTGGAGTTCCGCAAGGTGGTGTACTTTCACCAACTCTCTTCAACCACTACCTGTCACATATGCCTTTACCGACACTGCTCGAACACACTGGCAACAGTGGCCATTCGTGACTCTACAGCCTTAAGAACCTGTTACGGATGGAGCCGGATCATCCAGTCCATAATCGAGCGCGACCTCAGGTGGCGGATAGAGGGACGCCTCCCTACGAAGTATTCGTGCTGGGAGGTAGAGGGAGAAATCCCGCCGCGGACCAAAACTGGGAAGTATAGCTCGTAAAATAAGGGCGATGCCGGACCGGCCTGGGCATGCCACCGGACAAAACATCAGCCGATACTCCGCTATACTTATCAATGGCGAGTCGAGGCGCCAGTCAAGTAGCCTCTTGCCTATCTCCGGTCAACGACAGGCGAGACGTCTCTACTCCCACCCAAAACGATGCTAGGCCGGGTTGACCACCCACTCACAAGGCCTATAGCATGAACAGGTTGCTACAACGATGTCCGCCTTCACAAGGTGCAGCATGACAGTCTCAGGACTGCAAAGGACATCAAAACCCTTCTCCGGACGCATCTCGTCCGAAGAACACGAGAACCTCTCTCATTAAAGAGAGTGTTCATAACAAAAAGTCTTCGATGCGGGCTGCTTGCCGGCAACAACAACAACAACAACTTGATCAAACCACCGCACGGAAAAAAGCTAGTCAACGGGGGACTCGAACCCATGCAACCATCTCTCCTCTATCCGGGAGCGAGCGTGTTAACCATTAGGGTATTCATGCGATCGGCCTGTTGAGTGGATGGTCAATCCAGCCTGGCATCGCGGAACGTGTTTGTCGGGAGTTCCTGCTAATCCTTGACCGTAGAAAAGCAGAGGATTAATCGAAAAGACGCCTCGACTCGTGTGGCCTGGACTAACCCCTCTCCGCCTGGCCATCTGGCGGATAGAACCACTGCCGGAAGTGGACTCGTCCAAAGGGGGCCCAGTTTTAGCCTCACTCAGAACGTCGTGATTCCGGTAATCACGGTAGTAGGTCTGAGTGAGTTTACACCTTCCCACCGACTGAGGTATTGGGGCTAGGGAAGGTATCAATCATCAAGAGAATATCAAGAGCTTACCATGAGCTGTTGAGAGCATACTACGAGCTGGTAAGAAAGAGAGCCTGTTTGTAAGAGTGACAGCTGGTGAAACGATTCGATAAGATTTTCCAAATAGCTGGTAACAGACATTGGAATTTTTGCAGGTGACGGAGGAGAATAAAGCCGAGTACATAGAGACCGTTGTGCAGTGGCGCATCGTGAAGAGGACCCAGAAGCAAATGGAGGCCTGTCTTTATGACCTGTTTCAGGCCTCCTTCTCTCTATCTCTTTCTCTCTCACTTTCTCTGGTTTTGTATATTTTCCTCTGACTATTTCTTTCTCTTTTTTCTCTATCTCCCTCTCTCTCGCTTCTCGTTCTCAATTTCTTTTTTCTCTCTTTCTATCCTATCTCTTTCTTTTTTCTCTCTCTCTCTCAAGACAGTGAGTTCTTTCTTACTGTTGCATTTCTAAGGCTTTGCTGCTTGGACTGTACGAGCTCGTGCCAAAGACGCTTCTGCAGCTTTTCGATGCGTCAGATCTAGAGCTGTTGATGTGTGGGTTGCAGGTGAG
Organism: Allodiplogaster pararmata; assembly: GCA_964056735.1. NCBI lineage: Eukaryota > Metazoa > Nematoda > Chromadorea > Rhabditida > Diplogasteridae > Allodiplogaster > Allodiplogaster pararmata. The sequence continues at coordinate 44,311,357 of OZ057407.1, read as the reverse complement.
ATGGGTCGCTAGTTCACTTTACTAATAACTAAATTTCACAGAGCACTTTGGCGTTATTATTTGAAAAGCTTCAGTTCACAAACTGAATAAGCTAATAGCACTCTGTTTGTGTTTCAGGCGATTGATGTGAACGATTGGCGACTAAATACTGTGTACGAGGGATATGCTTCCAATCACCCGGTATGTTCTTGCGTTTATCTATTTAATAGGCTATCGGTGCACTTCACAAACTCTTTTTTCACAGACCCTTCAAAAGTTTCTTACCAATCTCTTAATGAATTAATCGGTTCAAGGTCATCCACAACTTTTGGAAGTGCCTGTTCAGCATGGACAACGATAAACGTGCGAAGCTGCTGCAATTCGTCACTGGTGCGTCTTATAAACAGGGATTTTGAGTCTATGTCATACCTTGCATGAAAAATAACCAGCCTTGAGTGATATCGGCGGAACTACTCATAAATTTTACTGAAGTTCTGACCGTGACCTTTAAGGCACCAGGATATATCGAATTTTTGTATAGTTCACCACTCGCCCCATTCGTTATATGCTCGCTCGCTCTTTTCCCTTGTTCGCTCTTCTTTCTCAATCTAGCGCAGCTTTCTGCCCTTTTTCTTCTGGTAAGCCCTTTCATTATTCGAGACCCCATCTACGTTCGAGTCAGGTTTTCTCAACGGCAGGGGGCGTTCTCTATGGATACGCTCAACCAAGACTTGCGCCTTGCAAGACTCCACTCGGAAGACGCAACGGACAGATGTTTCTAGAGAGCTAGAAGCCGTACAGCGGACCCTACTCCGACCTCGGCCGGCGCGGGACTAAGAAGAAGAAGAAGATCTATAGTAGAGCGATTAAAGTACGACCCAATATTCCCAGAGTTTGTCCGATTTATTCAGCTTGCGCCTTTCAGGCACGTCCAGAGTGCCTATGAATGGCTTCGCGGAGCTGTATGGGTCCGCGGGCCCTCTCAAGTTCACGATTCGGCTGTGGAACGCGGAGAAAGCACTTCCAAGGGCGCACACTTGGTGAGTGAAGGCGTGTTTGTTGAACTTGTTGTTTATTGCTTTGATCGGACTGGAGGATTCATGTCTATTTAGCATTCATTCGCAAACGTATCAATGTCACTTGCTGTTTTCGAATAATTATGAAACGACCGCTCATTCTAGCTGATAGCCTAGAATAATGAGAAGCGAGCGGGAGATGAAGCGTATAGGAGGAAAAAAGTGGGGAAATATAAGACTAGCTAGTTTCTCATTATTATAGGCTCCCGCTCAACTGTGCGGTAGTTTTTCAGTTGTTTTAATCTTTGTGAGGTGCACGTGACTTATGTATGACCTATAGGGTGAAAATGGTTTACCATGCTTTTCTGAAAAACTTTTTTTATCAGTGAAGGCGACCTTTTATATTGATAATAAATCATTTATAGACAATTCACAAAGCAACTTTTTTCGAGTCAAGAGTTATTAACTTATGGAGCGTTAGAATATCACTTTTCACTTTGCTAAGTGATTTTCTGCTAGGTACTTTTTTGAACGCTCCAATGTCTCACCACGAAAACATGGACTACGGTAAAAAGAAAGAACACATGCATTCTAATGGAGCGTTAGAATTCGCGAAAACATAATGAAACATAACGATATCCCGTTTGAACTCTCTCGCTGCAAGAAAAAAAGACATCGATGCTCATGTCTCGAACGTTATATTTCTCTCACTAATTGTACACATTTTAGGTTAGAACAAGCCGTTCACGCAATTCGAAAAAAACGGGATGTTGTTATGTTTCATTATGTTTTCGCGAATTCTAACGCTCCATTAGAATGCATGTGTTCTTTCTTTTTACCGTAGTCCATGTTTTCGTGGTGAGACATTGGAGCGTTCAAAAAAAGTACCTAGCATAAAATCACTTAGCAAAGTGAAAAGTGATATTCTAACGCTCCATTAGTGATTTCGAGTAGAAAAGGGGAAGCGGCATGATAAATTCTATACTGGTTAGTATCTCGATGATCAAGAAAGCTAGCACGAAAAGAAACGCGGTTTTCTTTCAAAGTTGAAGTAGATTATTTATGTGATGGTTATTGTTTTCATTTAGGTGGTAAGGAGCGGGGAATGATACTCATATAAAAATACGCTAAAATTGCAATATTTCTCATCGCAATTTAGAGGGTTAGTATGGCGACTCAAATTTCAGAACAGATTCAACAATGTCTATAAATGAATCTGGTTGGCAGTTTGAGTTTAAAAACTTTGAGGAATAAGTTGAACAAGTCCGTTGTTTCGCAGTTTCAATCGTCTGGATCTTCCGCCGTATAAGACGTACGGCGAGATGAGGCGAAAACTGCTCACAGCTATCGATAATTCGGAGGTTTTCGGGGGAGTAGATTGAGAAAAAATATCAAAGCAAGCGTTAGCAATCGCAAGTCCATTTTCATTTGAATCCCTTTCCCTCATTCTTTATACAACATTGGTGAGGAACGGTCAATCGACCCAATTTTATGCAAAAAATTGTCAGTGTTTTTTTATAGCGCATGTGGATTACATTAAATGATATACGGAGAGTTCATTTTCCCGGTTGCCCATTTCGTACTTACATTATGCTCAGCTAACTAGACTAGACTAGACTGTAAACTAGCTTCTTGCCTCCCACAATTTCTCACCCTCATGTCAATTATGTTCTACTTCATGGAAGAGATAGAAAAAAGGCCATCAAATTCACTAGCAACAATTTCATACTTGTGTCGTTTTTCTTGCCGATGTTTTCTGTTAAGCGCGACACTAACGGACATTCCTACTAAAGGGTAGAGTTTTGAAAGAGTAGCCCTGATAAACGGAAGTGTTTCGAAAGAATGATGTCCCTAATTTTTCTGGTAAAGAAATTCTCTCTTGATCGAGCATGTACATATATAAACATTGTCAGAGTTTGAAAGAGATGGTAATAAAGTATCCTTCTAACATGCGTTTTTTTGACGATTCATCATCACAAAAGAAGACGATCACCAAGTCAATAAATGAAGAGGGCAATTCTTATGATGTTTATAGTAGTTTTATATATTCCATTCGTACAAATGAAGTAAAAAGGCGTTAACAACACGAACACAAAGAACAGAGCATATTGCTGATAGAAATTTGACAGTCTTCAGGGACTATGTCTTATTGAGGCCCCATTTGTGCGGGCATTCGAGGACCATTCTTCAGTGCTTATCAGATAGCCAATACTTACGGTCTTCATATTGAGTAGTTGCATTAATGTAAGTCACACTATAAATAATGAAGATTTAAAGCTCAGCATCTTCTACGGAGAATCATATCTCTGCTCTGTCACAAGTGAATAGAGCGGATAAGGAGAAAGGGAGGGGGAGAGATCTATACGAGTTATCATGGATTCTAAAGTGAAGACAGCAAGGACGTGTTTGAACATGACCTGGCAAGGACGTACAAAAATATCTTGGCTTATGGAATAAGAACATTTCTTAAAACCCCATCTGTCAAAAAACCGCCTAAATGCAAAACAGATGGTAAACGAAGAGTCTAGGACTCAAAAAATACTCTAGTTAATCTCTCTCACTTTGTTATCATGAGTTTAAAATACATTTCCAACAATTTTCTTAATGTTTATTCTTTCTTTTCCAGTGAACTTTTCCTTTCTGTTTCTCCCTTTTCTTTCCTATCTCATTCTTCTAATTATCTCTCTCTCTCTCTCTCTCTCTGATCTCGCTGTCTAACTCTCTTCTTCTCCTCTGCTCTTACACCTCTCTTTCTGGTCTTTCTCCCTGACCTCTACCAGACTAGTCTGTCGACTAATTTCCGTTTTTCTCAAGTCTTTTATTCTCTCTCTCTCTCTCTCTCTCTCTCTCACCTTTTCCTCACAACTCATGATGCTTGATATCATCCAAGTGTTCTCCATACTTGGTGGCTTCTGATGCTACAAACAGTTCGTACTGTGAGGCTATTTCATCATACGACAGAGATCCATCCTGCAACAACAAAACACATTTCAATCAATATCTCAATCAAATTGTATTCAAAACTACTTGAGTAGCATAACAGATCCGTCTATTTTGCGGCATTGTAATAATAATACTTTATCGCAAGGGTGATTTCGAAAAAGGCAGGTAGGGAGTCAAATAGAGGAGGGATTTGTATAAACACCAAGGCGTGACACTTTTCAAAGTGAGAAAAGAGGTAAGTCGCTAAGAAAGACTTGAATCCGGTATCAAGGATATGATGAACGATTCATAGGTTACCGACATTGTAATAATTTGATTCTCTCTCTCCTTCTTCCTCTCCTCCTCTCATTTATGGGCTGATCAACTAACCTCGTCTTTGTCAGCTTTGCCGATAAGATGCTTGGCCTCCAGAATCGCTGTGTCTCTTGGCCGCGGAATAAGCCAAGCGGATACCTAAAGATGTGAGCGTTCCGCTTATATCAGTTGATCACCTCAATCATTCTCCGCGTCCACTCTGCTCTAACTACTTGTTGTGACTTTAAACCTTCATGCTAAACTCATCTCTGTCTCTTCCATCTCTTTTTCTCTATTTCTTTCCCTCTCTCGTTATCTTTTCTTCCTGCTCCCCTCTCTGTCTCTTCCTCCCTCCCACCCTTTCTCTCCCTCTGCTTACCTCTTCTCCCGTCAATCTGCCGTTGTTATCCTTGTCGTATTCCTCAGAGAACCTCTTCTTCTCTGCTTGATGCCATTCACTTTCTGCATTATCGGCCACCTGAACTTGTCATCTTAGCCTAATTTCTTTTTTCACCTCAACTCACTTTCGATCTTAACTAAAGACCCCTTTTTTTCAATTCCATGATAATTCGCATCGAAACAAATCACACCCGTAATTCCGCAAAACTTTTTCAAAGCCAGCTAATGTGCGACAGGTTTTCTATTACAATCTTAAGGCCTTGTGAGCGTGAACTTGACAAAACCTACACAGAGATTTTGATGGTAAAATGGCTATTTGTCGGTTGCGTAACTTTGAGTGGGAATTTTCGCGATGCGAAATGTCGTGTAACCCCTTTTCCATCATGCAGTAAATTACTGTAACGTACCCTCGTCTCTCAGCCAATCTGGCATTCCGGAATCCAGCCCAAACATTTCTTGACATACCCGCTCCTCCCCCCCCCTCTTCCCGGTCACCAAGGGTCGGCCGGTCACCCGCCCGGAAAATTTTTTCTACACATCCTGGTGAGCTATGTTCACTACATGTCTTATTTCATAGTGGTAACATAGATGTGAGCAGACGTATCACATAACAGTCCAAGGTTATTATGAAGTCGAGTTGAACCGTCCTTCCCAGACGTTCTCCTCTTTTTAGTGTGTTTCCACTATTATCCAATTCTCACTTCTAAATCAAGGACTCTGACTTCGCCCAGGTACTCTCGAAGGTTGATGGCACCATCTTTATCTTCATCCTTTTCCTGCATTGTTACTTCTACCAGAATAGCGTGCATATGATCGTAGTTCTCCTGCAAATCGTAAAACTTACTCGTAAACACTAAATGGAGTGCCCGCCTACTGCCTATCTGCGTTCAAATGGATTTCATAGAATCATGGTTTACTCCTTTATTGATCTCTTTCTCTTTCATTATAAAAAAAGATCTCTCTCTCTCACTCGTTCTCTTTTCTCTCGGCCACATTCCTCCCTCTCTCTTTCACTATCTCTCTTCTCAACACACTCTCTCTTTCACTATCTCTCTCTCCTTCACTTTTACTCTCAATCTCGCGAACATTCTCTCTTTTTCACTCTTTCCCTCTCTCTCCCCTCTCTCCCTTCAAGTTGAAAAATAACTTACAGGGGCAAGGAAAGCAGAAAGCTCTTCTTTACTCAACATGCCATCTTTGTCCAGGTCCGCGGCTTCGAAGTACCTTGAAAAATATCTTCTTATTTTCATCAACAATACTCATTCCTACAATAATACTTATTCAAAAACTATTGTTCGAAACAAACAATAATTACATGTATAGTTTTACTTTACCGCAATCAAGAGTGAATCTTCCTTTATAAACAAAAGAAACCTTTCACACATTCAAGAATAAATCTTTATCACAAAATTTACTCTTCCATGACAAAACACAAGTAACGAACGATTCAAGCAGTCAAGAGTTATACTTTAAAACAATTTGACTGGACTCTTAACCCCCCCCCCTTTCCCCTCCACTCTTCACACCTTTTGTCTTCGCTCAGTAGTCTCTTGTCATCACCATCCAATTCGTTTTCATGCTCATGAGGAAATGTATCGTCTACATACTCTTTCCAAGAGATCTGCAAACAACATTTGATACATCTGGGAAGGTCCAGCTTTCAGAGCCTCATTCGAAACTTCAGAGATGGTGCAAATCAAGCGGTTTCTTACACACCCGCTCAAAAAGCATCTCGTGGAGGCAGGCTCAGGGAAGAGACCCAGTCTTTCTCGAACCCGGACTGCGGGTTGAATCTATGCGCAAATCTATGCGCTTTTCAAGTAAGCTTGTGATGAAAACGCTCTGATCGTTTGCATCCTCTGTTTTACATTACGGGCTCTCGCACTCTCTCAAAGACCTGCGGTTCCCTCACCATTAGTCGTCTTGATATACACGCTTTTCTGCAGGTGGGAAGAAATAGCCTGAAGAGACCGAGAGCTTGTGAGGAAATAATTAGACAAGACATACGAATAGAGAATTTGTATCACTAGCCTCTTAGGAATAGCGCCTAGATTTGCGCATAGATTCCACCCGCAGTGTGGGTTAGAGAAACACCCTGGTACAGTTCCAATCCTCGATCATTTTCTCCAACCACATTATTGTAAATCAGATTATCCACTACTCCTTGATGTTTTTAGGCAACAGATTTTTTTACCCAAGCTAGGAACGAAAATTTTCGAATAAATGTGTGGTGAAATCGTGTAGTGGATGGAAACCGAACGCACGACCTTTGCTTTCCGGGCGATGCTCTTACCAACTGATCTACCACGTACACTATAGAATGCACATTTTAAGACCCATACAACATTATGACTTGTTCCGACAATGTTCTAGTTGCTCAAATTTAAACTTTCTCATCACATGGTTTGCGCACCTTTTGTTCTTGTCTATAACATCTTCCCCCGAATTGTTGACGCACCTTGGGATCTCATCTTCTACTATTGACGCAATGGCGATCACATCGTTTTTTCATTCATTTTGTAAGACCCTACTCTACTATTAAGACATCTGGTGATTTATTGTGCAGTTGTTGACGCATTCAGTGATCTCCCGACTAATGGTTGACGCACCTTGTTATCGCCATCGGTGTCGATTTCCCTCATGCGCTCATCGGTTTCTTCGGCGTCAACACTGCGGATTGAGCTGACGATCCAATCCGTAAGCTCCGCCTCCGTCACCTTGAATTTATAATTTATAAGTTTTGAAATCTTTTTTATGTTGATAAAAACAAAAAATTGTGTCGTTCTTTTGTTGTTATTGCTCGAATCACCTCATTTCGATTTATAATCATATTCTTTCTTTTTTTATCATTATTTAATAATTTTTTCTTCTATATTTTCCCTGTCTCAGTTTTAACTTCACGTCATATCCGCCAACCTGATGTCACATATATAATTATGTATTGAATAAATAAATAAATAAATAAATAACCTATTCCCATAAAGAACCATCACAATCAGGGAGTCAAAAAAGAAATTCCCCTGTTTATCCTTAACTCTTCTTTTCTCTCTCTCTCTCTCTCTCTCTTTGTCTCTCTCCTAAGCTATCTATCTGTTTTTTTTTTATCTCTCTTATCTTTTTCTCTCTCTTCTCTTCTTCTCTTTCTCTCGATCTCTCTCTCTCTCCTAGTATGTCTCTCTTTTCTTCTCTCACTTTTATTATTTTTTCTCTCTATTTTCGAACTATTTTTTTCTTAATCACTCCTTTCTACTCTCTGTCGTTCCATCACTCTTTTCTTCAAATTTCTTTTTTCAAAATTCTCATAAAAAGCACCTTTCGATCCTTGTCCTCATCCATTCTCTTTGCTACGGCCTTGAGCCTCTTCTTCGCTTCCTCTGCTGGCAGTTGCCCGACCGCGTCCGCCTCCTTGCGAGAGCCTGGAACTCCCAGCACTTTAATTCAGACCCAATTTCGCGTTTTAGATGATAATTGTAGTCTCCTTGTGTATGGGGTCTTTGATTGACGCCGTTGTTAGTCAGCATGTTCTTGCGAGGGGGAAGAAGCTTGGGAGTGGGGGGAGGGTGGAGGGGTCTCAAAGTAACCAGCTTGGGAGTGGGGGGAGGGTGGAGGGGTCTCAAAGTAACCAGCTTGGGAGTGGGGGGAGGGTGGAGGGGTCTCAAAGTAACCACCAGTATGTTTCTCTAACCAGCAGTGCAGTGTAGAACCAAGGCGCTATCAAATAAACAAGTGATACAGGCGCTGTGATCGTTCACATCCTGCCTTTTATATCGCGCTCTCTCAAGGGCTTGCCGTTCCCTCATGACTAGTTTTCATGATATACACGCTCTTTCTAAAAAATAGCCTGGTAACCACACTAGAAAACGAACCGACGAGGGCCTCTGCGTCCACCCGTTGGCTGTCGCCGTGATGCCGTTGGATTCGGGAGACTATTCCACCATCTGCCAGACGTTCCTTATCGGCCGCAGCTACAACCACCGCGAACAGAGCGAAGAACACACCAAGAGGACTCATCTTAAGCGAGAGTTAGACAAATCTTTTTCTCAAGCAGGGAAGTTTATAAAACATGTTAAAAGGGTTCAGAAACCCGCCAGAAGTAAATTTAGTTGAACAGATGCTCACTTTGGTAAAAAAAAGAGCTTGGAAAAAGTCGAAATTTCCGAGAAAAAAAAACTTCAGAGTTTTCAATATGTATAATAGAAGAGAAAAGCTGATTTTCTAAATTGAGAGTTTCTTGAGACATAAATCTTCTATCTTGGACAGGTTGAAAAAAATTAATAATCTATCTTTCAAGTTTAAAATAATTTTCATATATACTCGGGCGATCGACCTATCGAAACATCAAGACATATTATATTTTCGGTGCTCTCCCATGCCCTCTCGATTACTATCAAAAAGCATGTCTACATGAGGTATAAAAAAACAGAGCCACCAATTTTGGGTGAATTCGACTATTTGAACTTTGGTCTGAATCAGAATCTTGTTCTCGGTTCATTCTCCAATCTCTACTTTCTCTCAGCCTTTTCCATCCTTCTCTCTCACCTTCTTCCTATTCTAGACCGCCGCCCAACCTAACGATCTTTTTTCATGACAAATCTGAGTGACGTTACGTCACAGATACGAAACTTCCCCAATTCAACTTGATTCACAAAACATTATATAAAACGCGTCGTCTGCCTTCTGGAACTCAAAACAAAAACTCTGATCAGTTAAAATGAATTTAATTATTGTAAGTAATAAATTATAAAACATCTGATAACTACAAGTAAGTAAAGTATTTAATAGCACAGCTAAAACGTTAATGTTGCAAAAGCCTGTTTCGCTTCAGCTCTAAGTTGTCACAGAGAATTCATAATATAATGAAACTTAAGCTACTATAAGCACAAGAAAAAAGTTCGATCTGAGATATACCGAATTTATTGTTTTCTTTTTTTCCGACAAATAAAAACATTTTTTTCATTAATACAGTTTCCGAAGAGAAGAAAACTGTCAACTCAGAAATAAAAAGTACTTCTACACCTATTTTTGAAATTTTAACAAAAACGCATTACTCTTCAAAATTTCTTTCAAAAAATGGTGTCTTATCGTCCCAGATCTTTTTGATCATGAATTGCACTTGCATTAAGAAATACCTCGTGCAAACATTTACCAACTAGTAGAAAGAAGAGTTTGTGCTGAGTTAAACGCATTGGATGAAGAATCCAGTATACGATACACTTTTGATCTGTTTCTTGCCTTGTGAGATGCGTTGTTATGTTGAAGAAGAAAACGGATCGGACGTTTCGCTTCATCAAAGCATTTTTTTATCGTTTTACTTTATTTATTCGCTGATGATGCTTTGATAAAGCGAAACGTAAGATCCTTATTTTTCTTCAACATAACAACGCATCTCACAAGGCAAGACACAGATCAAAAGTGTAACTAGTAGAAACCTTGGTATTACCGTTTACTGGCCATTTTGTTGTAGTTCTTTATTACCATAGGATAGCTTGTAAGGCCATCGCTTATATGGAATCATGAAATAGGAAGGGTATTAATGAGGAATGAGAGGGTCAATTTTCGTTGGTGTCCACTCTTGCTGTTGACAATAGAAAGTTCGGTAGGGCTATGACATTCGAGAGGTCGATTTCTTCTAGAGCCTTGCCGCATGCCTCGATATCTTTGAAATTATCTGTAACTTTATTCCATAAAGCAATTGCTCTAGAAAAGAAAGAATGTGGATCATTGCATCGTTTAAAGTTCATCAGAGTTAATTTGGAGGTTCGGTCTGAAGTGCGGAGATTGGTTTCAGTTCTTAACTTCAGCTCTTTTTTGCACGTCTGACAATCCGCTCTATCAGAAAGTAGACGAAAAACTACCAATAAATCAGAACGGAGTCGTCGAATGATTAGTGAATCCAAATTGAATTCAGCGAGACGTTGGGGATAGCTCAACCTAATACTTCCACAACGAGAATAAGCTTTTTTTGTGAAAAGTCTTTGAGGGTATTCCAACCTTTTCGAATTATTACTGCGGACTTTCGGAGAGAAAATAATTGTACCATATTCAAGTAGTGGTCTGATGTAAGTGGTGTAAATGGTTTTGTAACCGTTCAAGTCCAAACATCTAAACACTTTGAAAACTTGTGAAATTCTACACAGAGTCCTAGCACGTAAGATTTCTACGTGTTGCTTAAATTTGAGCTTAGAGTCCACAAAAATACCTAAGTCTCTGACTAAATTAACGACTTTTATCAGCGAGCTATCAATGAAGTAATCGTTTTGAGATTTCCCAAGACGGAGACAGCTGATTTTCTCGACAGCTAAGGGAAGTTTGAATTCACGTGACCAATTTGAGATATTGTTTATACATAGTTGAAGAGAATCAGAGTCCTCACTATAAATTTTAAGGTCATCGGCAAACAAGGAAAACTTTACAGTCGAGGGAATACAGCTCTCAATGTCATTGATGAAGCAGAGGAACAAGAGGGGCCCGAGAACTGTCCCTTGGGGTACCCCGCTGAGTACTGGAAAGAAATTTTGGGTACTGTATGACCGTATATCCCCAGGATAGACGATTAGCTATGTGGGAACGAAAGTGTAGAACGTGATGATGTGGCCAAACAGTTCCGCTCGGCGCGGCTTCTTATATATCTACAGGTGATGTCGCCTCGATGGATCAGACTGAGATCCCGTTTGTGGTACGTAGCGAGATGATGAGATGTCATCGGATCGCTCGAAAAACAAATCGCTTCAGAGAAGGGAGAGAGAGAGAGAGAGATAGGGAGAGAGGAGAAAGAGAGGGGGAAGTGAGAGGGGGAAGAGAGAGAGGGAGAGGACAAAGAGAGAGAGAGAGGAGAAAGAGAGAAAGTGAATGTGTGAGAGCGCGTGAGAAGATGAGAAATAGAGGTTGGTTTTGTGTGTTTGAGAGAGAAAGAATGGGCGAGACAGAGAGTTAAAGAAGGTTTAGAGACATAGAGACGGGGTATGAAAGAGATTAAAATGAATTACATTGAACATAGAAGAATCTTCCAAAGCAATTACCGAGAATATGTCCGACTGGGAAAAACAAGCAAATAAACAATGATATCTTCTAAAAAAAAACCGTGTTTCTCATGAATTGTTCTATTTCATCAACATTTGAGGCTAGTCGAGACTTTTCATCTCATAGAATCTGTCCACATCAATTTTTTCAACCAGCGTGAAGTTGTCGAATACACCTTGCCAGAGCTAATATGCTTTCGGTACTCAAGTATAGCTCAACGTGGCTACTTGCAGTTTTTTGAGAGAAAAAACTCTTCGAGCATTGTGGGGCTAGTAATGAAAAGCGAGTTATAATAAAAAAGCAGAAAAGAGGGAGCTCTAGACCCGCCCACTCAAGAAAGGTCGTTTGAGTTTGTTTCAACAGGTAACACGTTACTTTGCCGAGCGTTACTTTGCACCGGACATTTTGCAGAGCGACACTTTGCATCCAAAATTTCACACAGAAAAAGTTTCGCATTTGGCAATTTGCAGTAAATTGTCTTAGCTGTTTTCAGCTATTATTCACTTTTTTCGCTTAGGCAAAAATTACGCTAATGAGGCGGTAAGGCTTAGGCTGAAGAGACCGCATGTGAAAAATTCTCATATTATAATTTTTGTCAATTCAATGAACTGAATTTCTGAATTACATCAACACTTCGTGAATTAGCAAGAATGGGATTTTTCGAATACTTTGAATGCGAATTGTCGCTCTGCAAAATGAAATGGAACCGTTTCAACAATTCAATTGACCTATGAAGTCAAACATAAGGTCAGAATAGAAATATCGTCTACATTCAGCAATTCTAGTTGCTCTGGGGCCTCTTTCTAATTGGATATTTTGGATACAGCGATACAGCGATACAATTGATATTTGGATAGAGCGATATTTTACTTGTCTTTCTAATCTCTCCTGTAAATAAATGGATACAGTTCACAGTTGTATCCGATACAGCAGCCGATACAAAAAGTTGCTGTATCGGATACAAATATTTGTTGAGTTTGGGGCAATTTTCGTTTGCTCGGTCAATTTTCTTCGTTTTTTTGTTTTTTCTTCTTAATTTTTTTCTCTTCATATTTTGTTTTTTTCTTCATTTGTTTTTCCTCTTCTTGTTTTTTTTCTTTTTTTCTCTTTCTTGTTTTCTTCATTTTTTCTTCATGTTTTGTTTTTTCTTTTTTTTCTTATTATTTTTGCACCTTAAGTTTTTTCTTCATTTTTTTGGCACCAAACATTATTCAAATGCTTGAAGTTTTTTTTTTAAATTTCACATTAATATTATACATGATTGAATTTATGATAATAACATGGAGGCGTTAGTTAGTGCAGTTTAACTGGTAAAATTTTCCGGCTAAACTAGGCTTTAGATTTCGAGTTTTTCGTTCTTTGTATACTACGTAACCTAAGTAAGCGATGTAGGCTTCTAGTTTTTCAACAAAAAAAATTTTTCAATCCAAAAAAGTTGTTTTTCACTAACTTTTTTTTGATTTTCTGTTGTTTTTTGGACCCTATACTACTTGAAGGAATTTCAATAAAACTGTCTTTACCCACTAAGCCGTAATGGTCTCGTTAGCGTTTTACTTAGCCTAAGCTAAATTTAATGTTGACCATTCCAGTTAGTTTTTAGAAGAAAGAAAACCACTTTCTAAAGCGTAAACTTTTTCCTAAGCCTAAGCGTTATTTTATGTAAAAATATTCTTTTTAAAAGTTATTTTTTAAACAACCCTTCCCCCAAGTAAAGCGCGCCCCCCAAGTTAAGAAGAACCCTTATATGAATATACAAATGCTTAAATTATTTTGTTTTCATTTATGTATACTATTAATGGACGAAGGGAAAAAAAGGAAATAAAATATTTGAAACATTTTGGTGAAAAAGGAAGAAAAAAATGGAATTGGCAAAATATGAAGAAGAAAAACAAAATATGAAGAAGAAAAACAAAATATGAAGAAAAACAAAAACATGAAGAAAAAACATCGTAAATGCTTACATTATCCATCTTTACAGCAGCCTCTAGAACTGTAAATTTGTATCCGTTTCCTGTAAAGATTCGATTTTTTGCTGTAAACTGTAAAAGATTAGAGAGAGAACCTTTACAGGGATACAGGTGCCCTTCACAAAATATCGCTGTATCCATTTGTATAGCTGTATTGCTGTATCGAAAGATTAGAAAGACAATATTGTATCGCTGTATCCAAAATATCCAATTAGAAAGAGGCCCCTGGTCTCGAAAATCCAATGATTATTCATAGTTGAAGTTGAAACAATCAAAAGTATTGGAATCCTCTAAAATCATGTTGCACCAAGTTAAAATCTGATCTTACATAATTTAGGCAAAGCATTGAATCACTTAGATGACACTGAACAATTCATCGTAGAACACGCCTCTAGCAGCGCAGAATTTATGCCACCTCAAGTGCTCAGCAGCGGAGAATCCCTTGAAAAAAAGAATGATATCACTTCATAGCCACAGAACAATAGTATTATCATGGAACTATAAAGTCTTTTCGGTAGTGTGGTAGATCTGGATGTCAAGGGATACTCCCTCAAGGACACCAGAATTCTTGAAGATACAATTCGGGCTTGAAAGCCGTTTCTTGCAAAACGCTTAGGCTTAGGAAAAAAAAAACAAAACAAAACGCTTAGGCTTAGGAAAAAGTTGACTTTAATCTACTTTAGCCATCCAAAGTTTTTTTCAGAAAGAGATTTCATTCATGAAAACTCCCTTCCCCCCTTTCTCCTTAGGGCCCCCCTTCCCCCTCTTCCTTCCCCCCCTAGGGCCCCTACCCCCCTCTGCTTAGGTAGGGCCCTCTTCTTCCCCCTTCCCCCTTTAGGGCCCCCCTCCCTTCCCTGCTTAGGTAAACCCCCTCCCCCCTTTTCTTTCCCCAAAATTTATAAAGATAATTTAAAAAGAAAGGAAAAGAAAAAGAAAAAAGAAAGAGAAAAAATGAAAAAAAGAGAAAAAAGAAAGAAAGAGAACAAGTAAGAAAAAAGAATTTAATAGAGCCAGGCCATGTTTCAGGGCAGCGCGTTAGATATGCAGACAGATAGGGAAGACGCGCATACTGCAAAATTTCACGAGTGATTTTCTAGTTGAATCGGTTTCTATTTTATTGTTCCATCTGAGTTCACTGTGGCCAATCGTGTTCAATCGGTCAGAGTCAGAAAAAGTATTGGCGCAATCTACAAATTTTCTTGCATAAATGGCTCCGAAGCATAAAAAGTCGGATGGAAAGACACCATCAGTATTCGCTGCATGGCAGAAAAACGCGCACAGTGTACCAGTGAAGAAGGCCAAGTTTTACCATGGTTAGTCTGGCGAGACTGTAATATAGTGGTCCCGTCAAATTCGTAATTTTTTTGCATTAAATTTTTTCTAGGGTTACTTTACGAGCTAAAAACGATTCTGAGGAGTGCGAAGCTGGATTCGAAGTGCTTGAGTATGTAAAAAAAATCATTTGAACCTAGAAAAAAGAAGAGCTGCTCTCGAAGCTGTAAATTTTTGTAATATTGTATGCAGTACCTAAATAAGATTGATTCATCATTAAATCACTGTATAAACATGTTTGCACGAAAAAACTTCATTAGAACATGTAAATTTAAAATAGAATGATAACAATTATAAGCATCTTGTTTTCCTTGGAGTGGTAAGGAATTTCAAAACGTTTCTGTTGTGACTCAGACGTAAAACTTTTTCTGGCACAAGTTTACTTAAGGGGGGCTCCGCTTCACTTGGGGGGGGCTCTTTCCGGTGCGTTCAAAGAATTGAAAAAAAGTAAATTTTCTTATGTGTTCTCGCTCGCCTAAGCCGTACTGCCTCGTTAGGGTAAACTTTTTCCTACGCCTAAGCGTTTTTTTAATGTAAAAATAATCTTGAAAAGTTATTTTCAAAAATCCCCCCAAGTAAAGCGGAGCCCCCCCCCCCAAGTGAAGCGCGAGGCCCCCCAAGTGAAGCGCGAGGCCCCCCCTAGTGAAGCGCGGCCCCCCTCAAGCTGAAAAGGTTTTTTCATAGCGCTTCTGCTATACATATGAATTTACTGGCACGCATGGCTGATTTAATCTCGATAATCATACGAAGCGCTACTGTAACTTTGTAAGTATCGTATACCACTCTAGCCCTCTTGCTCGCACCGAGCGGTGATCTGTTTTTTCTGCTCTCTACGATCGATCCATGCCCTCTCTTTTGGATTTACCAATCCGAACAGTTTCCCTTCCTTATATCAGTTCTCTTCTCCGCGATATCATCACTGAAGCCATCTCGCCTC
This sequence comes from Allodiplogaster pararmata, assembly GCA_964056735.1. NCBI lineage: Eukaryota > Metazoa > Nematoda > Chromadorea > Rhabditida > Diplogasteridae > Allodiplogaster > Allodiplogaster pararmata. The sequence continues at coordinate 44,295,470 of OZ057407.1, read as the reverse complement.
TACATGAGGAACTTCGATCTCTTCGTCTGGAGGTTGCCACACTGAAACAATCGATTTCTCCTGCATCTCTCAGACCGCACATCTACGCAGCTGTAGTTGAATCCACAATACGAGACCACAAGATGCTTGAGATTAAAGCGAGAAGGGCAGTGGTTCTCAAGCTTCCTGAATGTTCTTCATCGGCTGAAACGGATGCAAACGATTCGGAAACGGTGTCTGAACTCATAAGGAAACTTGGATCAACTGAACTCAATGAGGAGCTCAGAGTAGGTCGCATTAAGCACCACAGACATCCCGAGCAACCAATTCAATTCTCTTCCTCCCGTTGACCTCCTCTCAAGATTGAATTAACTTGTGCTGACAAGAGAAATACCTTCCTCCAACTTTACAGAAAGACTAAATCTTTTCTTCCTCGGGGATGTTATGTTCGGGCAGACCTGTCCCCTGCTGAACTCCTTGCCGAAAGAGACTGCCAGAGAATCGTCATGGACCCTTCTCTCCCTCCAGCACTCGTGTCACATGCTCACCTTGTCTCACGACAATTCAGTGTACGACAACATTCGGCTATACCCCTGGACCACAAAATATCTTCTCCGTCTCTCTCCAATTAACTTTCTCACTTTTCTAATCCCTACCCCGTCAGAGTAAAAACGGGAATCTCGTCTACCTCCAAATCCGCGAAAGCAGTTACCTCCAGGGGTTATTTAGTCATGACAGATCTTCTGTCAGCTGCCTCTGTGTTCCAAATCTTTAGGGGGGACCCTTATGTGAAAAAAAGGTAAGGGGGACTCTTATGTGAGCAAAAAAAGAAAAAACTTTTCACCCCTAAGGGGGGGACCCTTATGTGAAAAAAAATTTTCCGCCTTCGGCGGGCCTCTGTTTTTCCAAATCGTAAGGGGGGAGCCTTATGTGAAAAAATAAATGTTTGCTTTCGGCGGGCCTCTGTTTTTTTTCATAAGGGGGGAGGGACCCTTATGAAAAATTTTTTTATTTGAAAAATCGTTCGGGGGGACCCTTATGTGAATTTTTTTTTCGGCGGGTTTCTGTTTGAAAAATCATAAGGGGGTACCCTCAGGTGAAAAAAAATTTACCGCCTTCGGCGGGCGTCTGTCCCTTTTTCTTTCACACTAAAAAAACCCCTGGTTACCTCGCCAGGTCGGACTTCTCAAGTTGCGGTAACCTCTAACAAACCAACTCGGGCCACTTCTCGTCGAAATGTAAAGGTTCCCAAAAGGTTTTCACCATAAGATAAGATTGATGAGCGCAATACGAAAAAAACTCGGCTGCATTTCTTTTAATTCCAGATCTATTAGAAATAAACTTCACGATCTTTTTCACTTGCTCCACTCATCCGATGTTCCTGTTCTACTTCTCTCTGAGACTTGGCTTTCCAATGCAGAACCCTAATGCATGGGCACCGATTGTCTTCCATTCAATGTTTTCCGCTGTGACCGTAACGATAACCGAATTGGTGGAACTGCTATTTTAATTAAAAATACTTTATCTTCCTCTCTTGTAGGCAGGGGTTTTTTAGTGTGAAAGAAAAAGGGACAGACGCCCACCGAAGGCGGTAAATTTTGTTTCACATAAGGGTCTCTCCTTACGATTTTTCAAACAGAGACCCGCCGAAAAAAGTTGTTCACATAAGGGTCCCCCCTTACGATTTGGAAAAACAGAGGCCCGCCGAAGGCGGAAAAAATTTTTTTCACATAAGGGTCCCCCCTTAGGGGTGAAATATTTTTCTTCTTTTTTTATCACATAAGGGTCCCCCTTACCTTTTTTTCACATAAGGGTCCCCCTCTTATGATTTGGAAAACAGAGGCCCGCCGACAGAAGATCTGTCATGACTATTTAACCCCTGCTACATTTAACCCCTGTAGTAGGGCATTTCTCATAAGGTAGTATAGAATGTGTGATTGTTGACATTTATCCTGGCACTTATCTTTCCTTCCCTTTGACATCAATCCGATTGATGCTACCGATCGCCTCACGCTTCCTCTGACCAACTAAATGCGTTCACCTCTTTTCTTTCCCCTCATTTCTCTCTTCCTTTTCCGACTATTTTGTGATGTGACCTGAATTTTCCTAATATTGATTGGACAGACTTATCAGCCCCACTAACATGTCAAGTATCTCTCTGCTTCCTGCAATTCATGAGTGACCATCATTTAAATCAGTTCGTTCTTCTTCCCACCAGAAATGATAACATTCTTGACTATGTCATTTCTAACTTCAATTTAATCTCGGATTGTCACCCTAGACACCCATTCTCACCCAGCGACCATGCTTCAGTCTCCTTTTCAATTTCCAAATGTCAAATTTCATCTTCCAAGTCTACAATGCATAGGTTTTCATGGAGCAAGACTGAATGGGCCCTTATCAACTATGAAATTGCTTCCATAGACTGGACCTTTCTCTTCGCATCTCTCACGATTGATCAGTGCGTTGAACTAATTACATGTAAGCTGAATGATTTCATCGGTAAGCATGTTCCTCGGCAGAAGCCTACAAGACCTGTAATTTACCAGCATCTTGAAATGAATACCATTTTACACTCCAATCAGTCTGGTTTTCGTTGAAATCGGCGGACTACTTCATCTCTAGTTGAGTCCCACGCTTTGTATCTTTCTTTCCTATCCAGGAAAATCCCTTTTGACATCTGCCTGATTAAGAAAATAAATGAAGTTGTTGTGCTTGGTTAAACGCATCGGATAAAGAATCCGGAGACAATACACTTATGTTCTGTGTCTTGCCTAGTTATGCGTTGGAGGAAACAGGAGAAGAATCGGACGTTTCGCTTTATCAAAGCATCATCAGCGATCAAATAGAACCAAAACCTCATCTCATGCCTTTTGCTCAACACTCTTTCATTTTGTATATTGAATGTGGCCTTTTGATCTGTGACCTCCCATACTTCACAGCCACCTCTTCTCTACTCATATTATCCTCATCTTTTCTTGGTTAGTTCTTTATTGTAATTATTTTATTCTCTTCGACTATTATCATTGTTGCCGTGCTCACCATTGGTTTTTAAGGTTCCATTTGATCGCTGATGATGCTTTGATAAAGTGTTGTATGGGCCTTAAGCATGCATTATCATGTGTGCGTATGTAGCTCAGTGGGGAGAGCATTCGCCCGGAACGCGAAAGGTCACGGGTTCGGTTCCCGTCACACCACACGATTTTTGCACAGGTTTCTACGAACATTCCGCTCCTCTGCTCGGTATAAAAATCCGTTGCTTGAGATCAACGAGGAGTAAGGAATACTCTTATTTACAAAAGCGAAACGTCCGATTCTTCTCCTGTTTCCTCCAACGCATAACTAGGCAAGACACAGAACATAAGTGTATCTGCCTGATTGACTTCTCAAAGGCATTCGACATGGTCGATCATCGAATTCTTTACAAGCTTGAATGTGCAGGTATCCACTCGTCTCTATTGTGCCTTGTTTCTTCGTTTCTCTCACAGCGATCTTTTCGTGTGAATGTTGATGACAATCTTTCTGATGAACAAATAGTGGCCACCAGTGTTCCTCAGGGAAGTTGTTTAGGCCCCTTGTTCTTCTCGATATTCATAAATGATATTGTTGACAAGATTCCAGAGAATATACATTGTTTTCTTTATGCCGATGATGTTAAGATTTTCTCCGATGATCCTATTGCTCTACAAATAGCTTTGAATTCAATAGCCGACTACGCCTTCAAATGGTCTCTCTCCATCTCATTCGCAAAGTGTCTGATAATTCATTGTGGTCCTAACAACTCAGGTATACCTTACCATATTAACCATCACAAACTACCGACCCAGTATCACGCTCGAGACCTTGGAATTTTATTTGAAAGCTCACTATCATTTTGCAATCATATTAAAAGTACTATCTGCAAAGCTATTAAGTGCATGAATATCATCTTCCGATCTCTGAAAACATCATCAATACCAGTAATACTCAAATCTTACAAGACTTATGTGCTGCCACTCCTAGAGTATGGATCTGAGATCTGGTCCCCAACTTCTATAGGCCTCATAAATGCCTTAGAACGCGTTCAAAGATCTTTTACCAGAAGGCTTCTAGCTCGAGCCGGCCTCCCCAACTTGAACTACCTTCGTCGTCTGAGTTTTATATATATATATTTTTCATCTGCATCCGAGAATGCGCATTGGTAATCAAACATCATAGGCAATAAATTTGTTTGAAGAAAAAAAAAAGACAATTGAGAGCTATGGCATATGAAGGCTAGATACTACTAAATTCTATTTACAGACAATTTTTTACGGAAAGCTTTGAGAGACTTTTCCCGAAGAAGATCAATAGGTAACTTGCTAAATATTCGAGAAACTCGCAAAGAGAAGCTGTAGTACCTAGCAGTGTTACGAGTTTTTTCAACTTGAATACCACTAGGATTAGTTCTTGTACAACGTCCTTCTTTAAATATGCGGTTTCTATCAATTATGGACTGGTTCTGCATAATCTTCCAACCCATGACAACGTCGTTTTGATATCTCCTATCGGCCAAGTTTGTTAGGCCTAGACATCTTAGCCTAGTTTCATAAGACGGAAGAGCCTGAGGTTACATTTTGTTCGGAAAACAACGATAATATACAATGCGTGTAAAAATTCTCTGAACATTTTCTACCGTTGTCGAATCTTTCGAGTAGTGAGGATTCCAAAGCGTCGAAGCAAAGTCTAGGTGAGGCATTACATAAATTTTAAAACATTTGACCAATATAGATGAATCGTGGACAGAGATGGCTCTAAGAAATGAGAACATGGCCTTTCGAGCTTTGGCCACCCTATCAAGTACAGTGTCATTACGACGTAGGGATGCGGCCAATTGGATGCCCAAATCACGCACTTGTGGTACTCTGTCGATCGATATCTGATTGATGACATATGTAGTAGACGGATTACTGGAACCAATATGTAAATGGAAGGACTTAGACGGTGGAAGAGTCAACTGATTGGAAAGGCACCAGTTATGAACACAGTCAAGAGCTTCTTGTAGTTCTTCTTTTTTCTCGTTCATATCTCCCTTGTTATAAGAGACATATAATTTAATATCATCGGCATAAGCCTGATACTTCACATTCGGAAAACAATCGAGAACATCATTAATGTCGGCGATATATAAAGTAAACAGAAAAGGACCTAGTACAGAGCCTTGAGGAACTCCGTAGGTCACTAGCAGTGACTTCGAGAACGATTTACCTATTCGAACCGAAAAACTACGCTCCGTCAGAAATGATTGTAACCAGGAAAGCAATGGATCGTTGATGCCGTAATATTTGCATTTGTGGAGGAGTTTCGGAATACTTATGGAATCGAATGCCCTAGAAAAGTCTAAATAAATAACATCCGTACACTGGCCGATTGATAAAGCATTAGTCCAATCATCGTCACAAACTAAGAGATTGGTGACAACAGATGCACCTACTCTGAATCCATGTTGGTTACTAGGGATTATGTTGCTTTTCGTGCAATGATCAACAAGAATGTCTCGAACTAGGCGCTCCATAGTTTTAGAGGCTGGAGAAAGAATGGAAATGGGACGATAAGATGAAGAAAAACTAGGATCTTTACCAGGTTTCGGAATTGCAGAAATGAAGGAATGCTTCCATATTTTGGGAGTAGATTGGAGCATGATGCACATGTTATAAATGTGCGTCAGGGGGAGACACAGTGATGAGGCACATTTCTTAAACATTATCTGAGGAATATCATCACTACCTGTACTACCAGTAGATTTAAGTTTCATAAGTTGCCTAAGAACAACATGCGGTAAGAAAACTTCTGAATTCGAAAGAGGAGGGAAAGGCCTATCAGGGAAAGAAGGAGTAACTGTGTCAGCCGTTATGAAAGAAGAGGCAAATTCACTTGCAAGCATATCACACTTTTCAATTGTATCCGTTACCATAGTACCAGTAATATCGGTTAAAAATCTCGGTGGTCTTGGCTTCGGTTTAGTGAGAGATGAAATATGTCTATAAAGATCACGAGATCGCTTCAATTTGGTTTTTTCGGAATACTGTTTCCATCTACGCATCTTATGAAGGAGTTTCACACTTGCCTTTTTATAAAGAGCCAGCGATGCTGGTTTATCTATCTTACCGAACAGTCTATTTTCTATCTCTTAGCACACTAGAATATCGGCGATCGATAGCTGATCTGTGTTTCGTTCACAAAGTTGTTCATGATGCAATTAGGCTTGATAAGAGCACGCTGTTCTGCATTCTTCCTTCTCCTTATGGAAACCGCAAAACACATTCTTTGCGGTTCGTACTCCCCTCCAAATTTCCTCAGTCTCACAGTACGTGTGTATCTAGATCCATTAATGTATGGAACTCGTTGCCTTCTAATGCTGTATCTTGTAAGTCACCTAGTGCTTTCAAAAGATTTCTTCTCCAACTCCCCGATTCTGTGATTGTCGTTTCCTCGAAACTTCGCCTTAATTGACTTTTTCTCCTGTGAACATGTCATATTTTCGTTGTTAATTTTTTTATACTTCCCTTGAAAATTCGGTGTTAGTTTGTATCACCAAAACTGAGCTCACTTAAGTGACAGTGATCCGTTTTGTATACCCATTCATCAACATAATTGAAAAATGAAGAATTATTTTTTTATTTTTTTCTTTTCTAGGTTTATTTTTAATTTATTTAGTTTCTCCTTTCACATTTTAGGTTTGTATTTGTACTTTTTTCCGTTTATTTTACTTCTTTATTTTCTGTTTACTTTTTTATTTTTCGTTTCTTTTACGTTGTGTATTAACTTTATTATCATACTCTTTTAAATTAATACCATTTAGTTTCTTTTTTTTAAAATTTATTCTTATTTCTTTAAAATTGTACTCTCTGGGCACTCACTGATGAGCCCCACCCAGAGAGTGCAGAGGTCTGTCTGAGCGAGGGCGAAACAGACTTCTGCAATTTCTTCTTTGCAGTAACATTTCACTTTTCCTTTGTGCTTAGAAATACTTTTCAAATGTTTATTTATCTTATTTATTATATTAACTATAACTTATTATCCTCTCTGTCACCTTTACTATAATAATTGTATACAACCTGGAATAAAGAATGAATGAATGAAAGACCTCACTTTTCTTACCCTAGAAAAATCCGTCTTTTGTTTAGTTTTCTTCAGAGAAGTAAGAGACGTTCGCATACCTCAACCCAGACTGTCCGATATATACACACAGAGAAATTCTGAAATTTGAAACACAGCGTGAGGAATCTCTCTCGATGCCTAAGAATTTCAAGGTATTTTATCGCTTTCTATCCAATAGGGTGAAAACCAAGATCTCTCCGAGAGCTTTGATTGTTAATGATCGTCCTGTTACGTTCGCCATCGATCGTGCAAATGCTTTTTCGAATTTTTTCCACTCCATTAACCCAATTGTCACTGAAGGTCCCTTACCACTGACCTCTCCCACCCACCCGGTTTCATATAAAGGGATCGTAACCCCTCTCACTGTTTCCAATTTATAAGATAAGATGCCTTCAAAGGTGAACAGTTCATTCGATCGTATCCCTAAAATTTTTCTCAAGAATTGCAGAAATTCTATTGCTGTTCCCCTTTCCATCATTTTTTTCGAATTGTTTAACCTCAGGATATTTCCCCGTTCATTGGAGAAAAGGTATCATTAAACCAATTCACAAGAAAGGTTCTAGTTCCGCACTCAACAAAAAATCGACCCATTACACTCAATTGTTCTTTGTCGAAATTGTTTGAGAAACATATTCATAACATGTTGTATACTCACATAGAAACTCACAATCTCCTGCACAGATGTCAAGCAGGATTCCGACTTAGAAGATCTACTGTGACCTCACTCGCGGAATCTTACTCCATCTATCTTGCTATGCTTAATACTAAACAATGTTTCGATATTTGCTATTTTTCGAAAGCATTTGACACCGTTAACCATCGATTCCTCATTCACAAGTTGATATTTCATGGTGTTAACTCATCTCTTCTTAGCCTTATTACCTCATTCCTCACTAACAGGAATTGTAGTCGTTCTATAGCGGTTTCAATGAGTAAATGTACTTTCTCGTCTCTTACGAGTTTTCTTCCCAATTATCTCTCGCCTGCCACGTCTTCTTTCAATTATTTATTCTCACAATTACTCAAACAAACAAACAAACAAACATCTCCGGAGATCTGCACTTGAGCACTTGGACGGGTTGGGCTGGTTGGGAGGGTGAATCAGCAATGGCTATTTCAGCGGATCTCAAACTTGGGTAATTAAACCCTGTTTAGTTTAAACAAATATATAATAAACAAACCTAACAAACATAAAGTAACTAAGAATGAGAGCTAGTCTCATAAATTTAGGTAGAAAGCGAAATAAATTAGGTACGGTATGATGCGGATTGTACGAGACCCATTCAAATATGAAAAGGGTAGTCGTATTCGACTACACTGGGGCCCGGGGCGGGTGAGAAGGAGATTCCCACAAACAACAATGAACAGAAAATTCACAAAAGATGATACATGAATATAAAACATCTTAGAACATTCTTCTTGGCGTCCTCAACGAGCGAAGACCGGATTTTGCGGGCACATAGCCGAATGGTGAAGACCCGAACAGCGGTTGCATTGCTTGATTTGACAAGAGCGGCCCTCATGCGATACGCGTAGACAGGAGTGACATCGTTCGAGTTTGACCAGTTTGATCCGCCTTCCTTCGAGAGTGAGTTTTCTGCATCCGGAAGCCACGTGACGATTGTCGTCGCAAAAAAGGCAGGAGACTTGCGGTTTGGAGACCTTCGATGAGTTGGAAGAAGACTCGATGTCTTCGGACTGATGACGCTTTCTTGAGAAGTTCGAGGCAGAAGAGCTGGAGAATCGCGATGTTCCCGATCGCAACACTGGAGAACTTGTCTGCTCTCTAGTTGGATGCTCGATCCTGACTAGAAGCGTATTGACACCGCTCTCCAACTTAGCCTGGGCGATCAGACCATCCGAAACGCGGTTCATGAGTTGCTGCACAGAATCCGTAGGGCTTTCCAGTCGAGATAGCACTCTTTTTTCCAAGCAGCTCATTCTTGCTTCCAGGCCGCCAATGTGCGCCCTCATTTCCTTCAACTTTCTTAACAAGTTTTTTTCTATCTCGACCATCGAGTTGCACCACATTTGCTCATGAGCTGTATCCTCACGTTCTGGTACGTCCTGCACGTCCATAAGCTCCTTCTCCAGAAGGTCTTCATCTTCGTCTACCAGATTCGCCATCTACAAGAAATACTACTTTACTTGTCATTTATCAAACCATATCTGAATAAGTATAGCATTTCTTGTTATTAAAAACATATATACATTAGGTCACCCACCGGTGAGGCTGCCCCGCCCGACCTTGGATACAATACCCTTATCACTTTCTCATCATTTGCCAATACTCGGGGTCTCTTGCCAATGACATGCACCCTCTAATTGGTCTTTTAGGAGGTTTCGCTACTTCCCGAGGTTCTATCGTGGGAGCAGTCGTCTCCTTTGAACTTTCATCATTTACCACATAGGGGAGTGACTCTTCATCCGTTGAATACACCTCGAGAGGAACCAGTAGGTTCAAGGGTCGCCTCAAATACGACCCTGCCCCTGTTCGAACCATTGCTTCTCTTTCAGTGTACTCTATAATACGTCCCATCGGCCATGACCCTCGTGGTGTTATTTCTTCTTTCAACAACACTATTTCTCCTATCCTGGGACTTCTAGCGCTTGTTCGACCTGTTCTCACTGATGCTCTAGCCCGATCTCTCAGAGTAGTAATGTACGTTTCTCGGAACAGTTCCCAGTACTTCTGAAGCCTACTTTCCAGCTCAACACACTGAGAGCGCATGCTATTCTCATTACTTTCTGGTGGATGGTAATCTACGTCTTGCCATTCCCTTGAATCGCTAGCAAGACCCATTGCGCCTCCCATCGGCATGAGAAAATCGGATGGTCGAATGACACGTCCTTCGTCCTTTCTGTCGTCGGACAGGTGCACCAATGGTCGGTTGTTCACAACCGCTTCAATCTCCACTATCATGGTTTCAAATTCTCCTCTGTCAAGGAGCTTTCTGCCAATGGTTCTCGTCAAGCAGCTCTTCATCAACCCAACCAATCTTTCATATATGCCTCCTTGCCATGGAGCGTGAGGAACCGTGAAGTCCCACTTTACTCCTTTCATAGCCAAGTACGTGGGGAACATATCATCAGAAACGTTTTTTGCGGTGCCTTCTTTCAGGGCGTCACTCGCCCAATGAAATGTGGGCGCGTTATCCGACATCACTCGATCTGGAACACCCCTCCTAGATGTGAATCGTCTGAAGCTGGCCATGAAATCTACAGCTGATAGTGAGCTTGTGACTTCGAAGTGTACGGCCCTCCCGTGTCTAACAAGAATGCTACTCTTCGCTTGCAGTCCGGGGTAGATCCATGTACCGTTACTTGACCAGTTTGGAGCCTTGGAGAGTGTACTTGAGATGCATGCCCTTGAATGTAATTGCTTGCGATAACATTTTGACGACCATGTTCTCTCTGTCTTGGAGGGTTACCTTCGTTTCTTCTACTTTCATTTCGATTCTGCGGAGGGGCTCGTGCTGTATTTTTCTGAAACTGCATCATGGATGCTAACTGCATGCAAGTAGATATATCGTGAGCCTTATCGCAGATGGGACACCTCACTTCACAATTATGAACAGTGCTTGCAGGTTTCAGGCAAGCCAGACACAGTCCACGTTGCTTGAGGAATGCGATCCTGTCCACAATCAACTTGATTGAGTAGCAATCATATGACAATTTTTGTTTGCCGCAATAGATGCACTTTCTGTTGTCACCGTCTCTCATTTCAGTGTTCCGTGTGTTGTCCCTTGCACGACTCTCTGTTTGACTTTCTCTCACAGCACTAACAACCTGTTTGTTACTAGCTCCAATACCTTTCCTGCCAACATTTCCATTTAGGGATGCTACAAATAGCTCTTCTCTCACGATGTCCTCCGCCTTATCCAGCAGCATCTTCACTGTCGCCTTCTTCGTGTGGTATGCAAACTTCTGAAGTACGTCCTTCAACTGTGGAGGAAACTTACGCACTATTATCTCTTGCAGAATCACATCTCCTTGCACGCTCTCGCGCAACCTTTCCATTCTGGCTACCAGTGCCTTCAACGTCAGTACCATACTCAGTTGACTTGACCATGACCAATCACTTGCCGTCAAGGATTCGATCTGGGAGGCCAGTGCCCTTTCATCACTTTCTTTAGCTCCAAAGCTTTCTTTCAGAAGATTCATCGCGCCCGCGTAGCCGTTCGCTGTCACGGGAAACTGTGTTATTGCGACTCTCGCGACGCCTTGCACACACGCAAGTAAATAACTCATCTTCTCTGAATCTGAAATGTCCGATCGAGCATGTACCATGTCATCAAATCGATCATACCACTCCGAAAATTCTAGGCAATCACCCGAAAAATTCGGCAATGGAAGAGATGGAAGCTTAGGTAATCTGGTATTTGACCCTAACTCTGGTCTATTCTCACCATTACCAAGCCTTCTCTCTACTCTTTCAGTTTCACCCGCCGCAACACTCACGTTTCTCAACTGCTCGACCAGACTCTCATCCACTTCGCTAATGACCGCTGGCAAGGTCTCTAACTCATCAAGAAGTATTCCCAAGTCCACAGAAGCAATATCAGCTTTTCTTTTAGCAGCTAACACATAACGATTATTATCCGCTTTCTGCCATCTTTCGAAATCGTTTCTATACCTTTCTTTTTGACCAGCGTCTTTTATCTTTGCTATAGCTTTGCTAACTTCACCGTGCGCGTTCAAATAATGTTTCAAGTCAACATTAATCCTTTTCACCAACGTCTTCGCTTTTCTGACTCGATCGTTTTTGCTAGCGTGCTCCCATTTGGACCAGTCAATAACTACTTCACACTCAGCAAAATGACCAGACAGATTGTGGAACTGGTTTTCTAAAACCTCAAGCTCTGAGATAACCCCCCAACCAAGCTGTTCCGTTTCACCCAACTCATCACAAGTATCGTTTTTGGCCATTACCTATGGCCGATGCACCATGTAGTCGTTCTATAGCGGTTTCAATGAGTAAATGTACTTTCTCGTCTCTTACGAGTCCCAATTATCTCTCGCCTGCCACGTCTTCTTTCAATTATTTATTCTCACAATTACTCAAACAAACAAATAAACAAACATCTCCGGAGATCTGCACTTGAGCACTTGGACGGGTTGGGCTGGTTGGGAGGGTGAATCAGCAATGGCTATTTCAGCGGATCTCAAACTTGGGTAATTAAACTCTGTTTAGTTTAAACAAATATATAATAAACAAACCTAACAAACATAAAGTAACTAAGAATGAGAGCTAGTCTCATAAATTTAGGTAGAAAGCGAAATAAATTAGGTACGGTATGATGCAATCCGTACGAGACCCATTCAAATATGAAAAGGGTAGTCGTATTCGACTACAGGAATGCACAAGTTCAAGTTGATAATGTATTGTCTGAAAGTTTACCCTACCATTCCGGAGTTCCTCAAGGCAGCTGCCTTGGGCCTCTACTTTTTACCATTTTCCTTAATGATATTATCAATATCATTCCTGAAAACGTTCATTGTTTTTTATATGCAGACGATATTGAATTGTTTTCGGTCGACCCTCTATCTCTTTAAGCAGCCTTATATTGTGTGTCTGAATACGCTGAAATGTACAGTGAGAGTCCGCGGGTTTTGGTGTGGTGTCCCCTGTCTTGCGACCCTTGGTGTGGTGTCCCCTGTCTTGCGACCCCCAACACGAACATAAAGGTTGACAAGTTTATGGGCTCAAGACATTATACATGGACAACAAGTACGATTACATTATCAAGCGTCTGAAGCGACTAAGATAGAACGATATAAGTTACATTACTATAAAACAACTACGGCGGAAGCGATGATCTCGTTACACATTATTCGTGCAAATTACTTAGCATCAACACTACGAAACGCGAGAGATCTTGGAATCACGTTCGACTCCTCATTGTCGTTCTCTCTCGACATCAACGCCATGTGTAAGAAAGCGACAAGACGGATGAACCTGATACTACGAGTGCTCAAGATCAAGTCCATCCCCGTTCTGCTGCGTGCTTGGAAGACGTAGATCTTACCTCTACTTGAGTACGGAAGTGAAGCGTGGGCTCCTATGTCTATTGGCCTCGTGAATGAAATTGAGAAGATACAACGATCTTTTACCCGTCGCATTCACTTTAGAAATGGCATTATTGATCTCAGCTACTGCGAACGTCTAGATCTATTAAATCTTTCATCTCTAGAGCATCGGAGAGCCGTGGCCGATCTATGCCTTATTCATAAATGTTTGCATCTTTACAAGTTGCAGCCTTCCCCGTACAGTCGTAGAATATCTCACTCTTTAGAATTTTATTACCGATCAAGCTTAAGGATTCTAGAAACACATTTGTGTCACGCTTAACTGATGTCTGGAACAACTTGCCTAACGAAATCGTTACATTGAAATCATCTCAAGCTTTTAAAACCTCTATCTCATATCTTTCTAGAGATGAAATCGTGCCTCGTTCTTTAATCCGAAATTAGATTTAGTTTTTTTCTTCATTGTTTATTCTCCTGTATAACTATGCCACGGTTCATTTTTACCTACTACTCTTCTCAGTGTTAACTTGCCACCTTCTTTTTTTATTACTATTATTAATACCTTTCTCGAAGCTCAAACTCCCGGTGCTTGTTTGTATGTATTACTTAAAGGGGAAATAATAAACGTCTACCTGTTTTAGTGAAACGTCTACCTATTTTGTCAAAACACGCCTACCTATTTTCGTGCGACGTTTACCTATTTTGTCAAAACACGTCTACCTATTTTCGTGAAACGTCTACCTATTTTAGTGAAACGTTTACCTGTTTTTACAAACATGTCTACCTATTTTGACAAACACGTCTACCTATTTTTACAAACTTGTTTACCTATTTTGAGAAAAATGTCTGATGAGATCCGCTCTGATGAGCAATTTTTGCCAAATTTTCTTTTTTTTACATCAGAAACTTATTTTTACATTAAAAAACGCTTAGGATTAGTAAAAAGTTGGCTTTAATCTACTTTAGCCGTCCAAAGATTTCTTTCTCAGAAAGAAATTTTATTCATGAAAACTCCCTTCCCCCCCCCTTTCTCCTTAGGGCTTCCCTTCCCCCCTTTAGGGCGGGTAGTAAGAAACGCCCTAACCAGGGGCCGAAGACATAAGTAAAATATGTCTTGATTTTTCAATAGGTCGATCGCTAAAGTAGGTTGCAACTTTCACTTTCAACTGTACGAAACCGATGGAAGCTCTAATGAAACGCTCTATTTATGCAGAGGAAAAAAACTTTTCAATTCAAGTTTAAGCTGTGAAAACTCTGATACATTCATTTAGAGTGAGGGATAGGGTCGGTAGGTCGGTCGCCCTAGAAATTTTTTTGCCAATGGCAGTTTACCTATGGCCCAAGACGCAGGCATACTAACTAGAACACTGCCTTATTTTCTGTTGTTGGGAGAAATTCGACGTCTATTTGAGTAATTTGTTTTGTGAGGTATATACGTTAGAGTAAATTTTGTTCGTCCTTGCGTGGGATAATGGTAGTGTGTTCGACTATTGTGCGAAGAGTCCCGAGTTCGACTCCCACCCCAGACAGATCCACCCAAACCAAGGTGGTTAAGAAATGTTGGTAGTGCTCATGCACGAATCTGACTCTCCCCACTGCTGCTATTCACACTAGCAGTGATCTAGTGGGCAGCCACTGGTTCTACCAGGATAGGTCTGACCTGCATCTCAGGGGAGGGTAAGAGAAGCACCCTGCTCTGGTCACTAGTTCCACCAGGTAAGAGAAGCACCCTGCTCTGGTTACTAGTTCCACCAGGTAAGAGAAGCACCCTGCTCTGGTCACTAGTTCCACCAGGCTAGGTCAGTTTCTCATCGCAGCGAAGCGCGTTACCTGTCGTGAGACAGAAAAGCGAAGAAGAAAAGTGTTTATTTCGGCAAACATGGTCTGTTTTTTTGGCATAAACAAAACATTTAAGTTTTGTTTTTTTCACAGGAGAAGTTATCACGCTAGAGGATGAGAGTCCAACCCTGGACCCTCCGGTGTTTTCTCCGATGCCGTCAACTTCTAATCATTCTTCGGAAGAGCAACCACAACCAGAGAAGTTATTCATATTTTAACGATATTTTTAAGCCTTTAAAATCGCAAGGTTTAAAATGTGTCCCAGGTAATGTGATAACACGTTCGCTCTCTGTAAGAGAGAGAACGCGGGCTCGATCCCATTTCCTGAACTAGCTTTTGCCAGAGATATTCTATTTTCATTTTAGTCCGGGTGTGGCATAATGATTAGGGTGTTAGACCATTGTGCGAAGAGTCCCGAGTTCGACTCCAGATCCACCTCTAGCAGGCAGCCACTGATTCTACCAGGATAGGACTTTCCTGCATCTCAGGGGAGCGCGTACCCTGCCGCGAGGCGGGAACAAGCGCGAGGAAGATTATTATTATTCTGTTTTCATTCTGTCTGAATCGAATATCACTGTCATTAGTCTTTATAGCCAAGCATTATTTGATATACTGTTACTTCTGCATGAATAATTGTCTTCAGAAAACTGTCTAGTAATGAAGATTTGTTCACATAAAAGTTTATATAAGAAAGAACTGCTATAAAAAGACGGCGGGGTGTAGGAAATTTTCAATTCAGTTCTTTATTCCGGTTGAACACATTGCATATTTAAGAGTGTGACAACGGATGACTGATACAAAGTAATTTCAGTGTTTAAAACAAATATTTGAGGAATTCACACAAAATTACAGCGAATTCAAAGTGATCGGATCATATGGTCCATATGATATGGAGGTAGTTAACTAAAATGTACATACGATGGGTAACGTGATATTGTCATCAAAGCTTAATTCGTGTTCTAGGGACAATGATATCACAAGGAAGTTGAAGCAAAGAGTTTTTAAAGGCATGAGCTGATCTGATTCTAACAATGTCTTCGTTCAGGCTATTCCATACATCAATAACTCGTGATGCGCAGGTATTGTTGTGTTTAGATAACTTGAAAGGAAGAACTATTCTGAGGGAATGAGAAACTCTGTTGCTATAGGGACTTGGATGGAAAAAAGCGAGGAATGGTCCATATCAAAGTGTCCATGGATACATTTGTGTATAAAACAAAGATCTGCTATGGCTCTTCTGTATTCAAGAGTGTCAAGAGAGAGTAATCTAAGGCGAGTTGGGTAATCTGATTTTGGTTGACAAGATCTATATAATATGCGACGGGTAAATGTTCTCTGAGCTCGTTCGAGCTTATTGATTCGACCTATGTCACATGGGGACCAAAGCTCAGTACCGTATTCAAGTAGTGGGAGTATATAAGACTTGTAGGCTCTAAGTAGTACAGTGAGCGAGGAAGTCTTGAAAGCACGCGTAATCAGTTTCATGAGATTAACAGATTTCTTGATGGTATAATCAATGTGTTACGAGAAGGATAACGATCTGTCAAATGTAATACCTAGATCTCTGACTGTTTCTTGTGAGTGGCAACGTTATTCCATTGATAAAATAGGGGAAATTGCAATTGGAAGGACCGCAATGAACCACGAAGTCTTCCTGTTGTCCTTTGAGGTTGTATACTGGACTGGGCAAGTGTAGACTTTGTTGAAGTGGTTCGCGATATCGGAGGCGGTCGTGATCGTCTCATTTCTGAATGTTATGGCGCAGTTCGGCGGGGGTCTTCCTTTGTTGTTGAGGATCTTGATGGTCTTCCAGAGCTTGTTGACATCTTTCTTTGGATCGAAGGACTCCATCAGTGCGCGCCAGATGTCCCGTTTGTTTTTGTCGGTAGCTCTCCTTATGTTCGTGTTGAGATCGTTCAGAAGGTCGCTTGTCGGATTCGATTCTCTGAGTGTGTCGCGTTGGTGCATCCATCTCGTATCTCTGTCGTTAGGGCGATTTCTCTCTTCTTGATTCGGCCACGTGGGATTGTTTTTGCTGCAGCTGATACAAGGATTCTTCGGAAGAGAGGTTCTGCTTGAGCGGCTGGTGTATTGGGAGAGGAGTTTTAGACAGGCTTTCTTCGACGTGCTGCTGGAACGCTTCCCAATCCGCTTTCCGGTAATTTGTGAAGGTTGCGTCTCTGTGAGTGTGGTTGAAATTGCTGCCTTCTAGTTCGATGATTATCGGAAGATGATCGAAGCTGCCTTCAGTGATGGTTTTCCATGACGCTTTTTGGAGGAGATCCTGAGAGCAGATGGAAATGTCTGGCGAGGAAGGGCGACCGTTTGAGGGAACTCGTGTGGGCATGTCGCGGTTGAGAGTGGCGTGTTCCGAGTCGTCAATAGCACTGGAGATGAGGTTTCCTCTGTTGTCTGTCGAGTGAGAGTACCAGCTGGAGTCGTGGGCGTTGAGGTCGCCTAGTATGATGGAATTCTCGCGGTTGCGTAGAAGGGGGGACAGATCCGGGTGGTAGCCTGTGTTGCAGGAGCTCATCGGAGGAATGTAGACATTAGTGATATCCAGAGAGAGGCCGTTGTTGGCCGAGATGCGAACAGTCAGTGATTCCAGGTGAGGATCTGTGGGAGACGGGACGACGGCGTAGTTCAAAGAATGGGTGATGCCTGTGAGTAGGCCGCCACCTGTGTCGGTTCCGCGGTCTTTTCTAGCAATGGAGTATCCGGGGAATGAAGGAGTTTTCGCGCGATCCGTCAGCTTCGTTTCTTGTATCAGGAATATGTCGATCTTCAGGCGGGTTAGTAGTTCGAGGATTTCTGTTGTCTTGCCATTTGTCCCGTTACAATTGTATTGTAGCAGTCTCAGGTTCTTGTTGTCTTTGCGTCTGTGTCGAGTGATTGGAGCGAGAGCTGCGTCTGCAGACGGCGAGGGTGTGTCTTGGCGGGTCTGACATGGAGGACATCGGTAGGTTGCAGGGACGTAGTCCTTGAGCGATGGGATACCGCTGCACTTCGCTTTGATGTGTGTCCACTCGGAGCAGAGAGAGCACTGGATGCAGTTCGTGTTCGCTGTCTTTCGGCAAGTAGAGCAGAGCCAGGTGGTGGGAGGTCCTGGGTTGCGTTCGATGTCTCCGGCTTGTAGAAGTAGAGATTGAGGCAGACCGGCCGGGTCAGTCTGCCTCACATTACAAAAAACGGATTAAGAATTGTGTGCTCCGGATGAAGCGTGTCTTCGGAGCTGGTCTGCTTCCGGAGAAGATTGGTGATGTCCTTTGCAGTCCTGAGACTGACGTGCTGCACCGCGAGTAGGCGGACATCGTTGTAGCACACCAATCATTTGATAGTATAGTTCGTCAAAGTAGGGCGATGCCGGACTGGCCTGGGCATGCCATCGGATAAAACATCAGCCGATACTCCCCTATACTTTGTAATGGCGAGTTTAGGCGTCATATAAATCACCTCTTGCCTTTCTCCGGTTAACGAATGGGTCTCGCGAAGAGGTTCGCCGACTGCGGTGCGAGTTTAGACGGAGAAAATTTTTCCGGACTCAAAAGGATCCACACCAACCCATCCCAAAGGACTCCACTCGACAGGACCTATGTGCAAACAACAACAACAATCATGAGAGAACAGCTGACTTGAAAGACACACCGAGATCATGTGTGAAAAATAAATAAATATATATATGAACAGATAATTTGTATCACTCCCTTTTTTAGAGATTAAATTCCCAGCGTGGGTAAGAAAAACTTTTTTTGGATCTAAAGAGAGCATTTAAGAGCAAAGAAGTGCTAAGCAGGATGTTTCTCTGACTCGCACTGCGAGTAGAAATAAATGTATGCGCTTGGAAAATGTTTTCATTTATTTTCGTAGGGGAAGTCCAAATTATTAGAAAAGTGGATTGTTGAACACTGAAATTTTAAAAATCTATGCGCTCGAAAAAAGTTGTGCGGGTGCTAAGAAACACCCTGGTGATAGCTGCGGGAGGAGCTAATGTGAGTGATTTGGGAAGAGTTGGGAGGGGAGAGTCTTCTCTACTTCCTTTGGTTTTTCAGAGAATTTGACTTGGCAGCTCTGACCAAAGCTGGATGCAACATGGAAGAAGTGAAGTTCCTCGAGATACCCTGGCACGACTTGTTCACGCGAGCCGATGTAAACGTTCTGAGGCAGTGTTGCGAGGTACATGTGTAGGTCGCCTCGACAAAATTTAAGAATTCAACTACCTCACATGCGAGCAAAAAGCTTAGAACAGTGATGATGATGTTGTTGCGTTTCCAAAATGACCACTCTTCGAGGGAAACTTAGAGGTGGAGAGATCCAATCTTATTGCTTTTTACATATAAATATAGTGATCTCACTCCATAGCAGCGAAATGAAAATGATGAATGAGTAAGTCTTCAGATTATCGACCTCTTATATTGATCAATATGTCTCTCTATCGCACGGTTCAGCATCGTATCCACGGTATAAAAGCGGTGGCTCATCATAATCAAACAAAAAGAGATGATTCGGTTTGATCTTACCCCGTCGAAAAGTTGTTTTTAGTGTAAAAGTTCAATGATATTTCAATTCAACCTGATATTATGTTGTGGAGACCGATCATATTTCGATGAAAAGGTGAACGCAGCTCTGGTTCTACCGCGAAGATCCGTCGCCATAATAGCTGCGCTCTTCATGAACTTCCTACGGTAAGGTGGAATTTCGATCGTTGCATATTGTATATTATCAAGCTCTACCTGACAGACATTTTATACTGTAAGTGGATTTTCTTATAGCTAACTGTGTTTATTGTGACTTGTTTTCTTCTTTGGATTTTCGAATTTTTCATCATACCCTTCCTACGGTAAGGTGAAAATTAAGGTACTTTTTTTTACTTCGTCTGGTAGGCGCGTCGCGGCCCCCTTCGCGTCGCGGCCTCTTAATTTTTTCTTTCTTTTTCTCATTCTTTCTTCTTTTCTCTTTCTTTTTTTTTCTTTTTTAAAAAAAATTGTCTTTATAAATTTTGGGGAAAGGGGGAGGGGGTTTACCTAAGCAGGGAAGGGAGGGGGCCCTAAAGGGGGGAGGAAGAGGGCCCTACCTAAGCAAAAAGGGGTAGGGGCCCTAGGGAGGGGGAAGGGGGCCCTAAGGAGAAAGGGGGAAGGAAGTTTTTATGAATAAAATCTCTTTCTGAGAAATAAATAAATAAAAGCCGCGACGCGAAGGGGGCCGCGACGCGCCTACCAGACGAAGTAACAAAGGGCCAAAATTAAATGGTTAGTTATCGTACCTCATGAAACACTCTAACTGATGGTCAATTTCTCCTTGTAAGTGAATGTTGCAGTCACAAATTCCTGTGATTAGAATAGCTTATTTTTCTCCAGAATTATACGCAAAAGAAAGACCACCCAACCTATTCAATTCGATTCATTTTCGCTTCTATTCACCTTCTCTAAAACAACTCACTCAAAAAGCTCATTACAAGTTCATAAAAAGTTGAGTATACTCTTTCATTCTCTCAACCAGCAACGACTATTTTCTATTGCTAACTAGAAATCCCACCGCGGACCAAAACTGGGTAGTATAGCTCGTCAAAGGAGGGCGATGCCGGACCGGCCTGGGCATGCCACCGGACAAAACATCAGCCGATACTCCGCTATACTTTTCAATGGCGAGTCGAGGCGCCAGTCAAATAGCCTCTTGCCTATCTCCGGTCAACGACAGGCGAGACGTCTCTACTCCCACCCAAAACGATGCTAGGCCGGCTTGACCACCCACTCACAAGGCCTATAGCATGAACAGGTTGCTACAACGATGTCCGCCTTCACTAGGTGCAGCATGACAGTCTCAGGACTGCAAAGGACATCAAAACCCTTCTCCGGACGCATCTTGTCCGAAGAACACGAGAACTTCTCTCATTAAAGAGAGTGTTCATAGCCAAGTCTTCGATGCGGGATGCTTGCCGGCAACAACAACAACAACATTGCTAACTAGTTGGCTTCAAGCAGCCTCGAAATTCTACCCCGCAATAATTTAAAATCAGATTTTTACCGCGTTATTATCTTAATTAAGGTTTTTCCCGCGCTCCCGAGTGATCCTATGCTCCAGCTGCGCAGAGTTCACTGACTCCGTCCGGGAGGAGTGCTTGCTCGCTGGGATGCCAGAGCACGCCTTCTCTGCTCTTAGTGACCGCGACGCGAACGCAGCGCGCGTTCTCTTCTGCCGAGCGCAGGTTGCAGTAAGAATATTCAAGATCGGAGTGGAGTATCTCTTAGTAGGTAGGGGTCGACAAGCTCGACTCAAAGGGGTAGAAAGACCTTCATAAAGGGTCTTCCACTCCCCACCTGAAAGAGTCAATCTCGGGAGCTATTCGAAACGGTCTAGGGCAGGTCAAGAGGACCTAATAACAGTATATTTTTCAGGGTTGTTCATTCAATCAGGTCCTGTTCAGCTCTTGAGTTAGGTTACCGTATCGTTTTGATATACTGTATAATTAATACTCCATTAGATTGAAGTAATGTTTCTATTCCAGAAACGGGCACTGTATTTTCCTTCAAAACTTTATTATCTCTTAGATACTGTCTTTCAAATACCGTAGTATCTAAGGTACTGTTACTATCATTTCTTGTTGTAGTATTGTGTTTTCTCTGAGGAACATCATCATAACAAGTTACTCTTACTGATGTATTGTAGAAACAGTTTGCTTTGGAACAATTCATAGCTCCGATTCGCAAAAAAGTTTAATTTCTTTAATATTTTTTCTATAGGTACTGTATAACTGTCTGATCTACTGTAATTCTTCGAGGTACTGTATCGATATGTGGAGAGTGAGGGAGACCAACTGGCGGATATCCGCTGCGTTGCGTTTCATCTGACCGCGGGAGAAAGCGCGACAAAGTTCCGGGCTATCGTGGGGAAAATCGTGTTGAACCAGGTAAGGATAAGAATCGAAACCAATCTCTTTTGATTTTTTTGTGGTTGTTTTTGTTGTTTGCCCAGAGGTCCTGTCCAGAGAAGTCCTTTTGAGATAATTTTGTGAAGATTCTGAGTCCGGAGAATTTTACTCTGCCAGCACTCGCACCGCAGTCGGCCAAAATCTTCGCGAGACCCATTCGTTAACCGCAGAAGGGCAATAGGCTATTCTACCTACGCCTTGACTCGCCATCATTGATTAGTCTTGGCTGATGTTATATTCGGCTGTACTCAAAGGCTGGTTCGGCATCGCCCTTTTTTAACGAACTATACTATCCAATTTTGGCCCGCGACGGGGAAGCTCGCTCTGTTTTATGCTCATGTGCAAAGAGACATTACTCTATCCGCCGCGTAGTATGCGATAGTTACCGGTGAAGATGAACCGGTCTCTTCATGGACAAGCATCATCGAAGGCGAACTTTCGTTTGTCACCAGGTGACTTTGTGAAATTACAATGAACAAGTTAGTTAATCAAGCCAGAGAAGTTTGTAAATTGCATCAAACAAGTTTGTAAAAGTCTGAGCAGTCTCAATCCTCTCATATGGTCCAATTTCTCACGTTTCTATGTGTGCCCCCTCTGGCTCGCTGCTCATCAATCTGGACCATTTTCCGCTCTTAGCGCGGTCTTTTTTAAAATATAAATTATATCGACTCCTCCTGTCGTAAACTCCATTCGTCGTCTTATATAACCTCTGTTTGAATACACTCGCCTTAGGGGTATTCAACGCTTCTCCGCAGTGAATACACCATGAGCGTTGTTGTACGTTTTAATCAGTGAATACATGTATGATACGCATTGAATACACCATGAGGTGAATAATGACATAATTGAATCAACAACGTGACACACAATAACATCTCCAACTCGAGATCTAAAATAAGTAAAACACCGATAACACAAAGCAGTCCTATTTATCATCCATACATATAATTCCTCGATCTCTAAGCATCCTGCTCCATGTCGTAGTGGATCCTAAAATGCTAAAACACAAAACAACACTTGTTCTTCTCCGTTAATATACTTTAACACTCTCCTTGGTATTGAGACACTAAAAACACTTGCGAAACCTGCTACCGCTGTTTACTATACAATTAAACGGTGTTCCAGTAAACAGCATCACTTTCCTCAATTCTATATGAGTAAACTGTTATGTGAGTAAGAGAGAACGACAATGATTTATGTTCGTCTAAAAACCTGTGATATGCTTATCTACATCCGTAACGCTCCACCCTGCAACTCAGTGCAATAATTACATACCTATTTCGTCTATACATTCTAGCGTTGTCGGCAAAAGGCTGATGGTATCCTCCAACCAAAGATCACCCTATCTGAAAATATATAGCTGGCTTACTCCGCAGCTAAACGATGTTCCTAAACTATATTGTATTGTTACACACCTGATCTATTGTTATTTACCTAACTCTCAATTCTAAACTATCCTATTCACAGTGGCAACACCCCTCCTTGGGCTTTTATTGAATCTTTAATGTACGGGGCCATCCCTTCCTTTGAAATCCATCTTCCTCTACGCTGTACTTCATCCAACGAAGCTCCCTCTTCCAACGCTGTAGATGCTCCTCCTCCTCTCAGCTGGTGTGGGGTCAGTTTCTCTACACCTGCTTCACCGCAAGCTCGCTTTAACTCTTTCCGTAGATAGTCCTTCGTTATTGGGTTGCCAGTTGAAAAAGAAGGGAATAACGGTGCATACTTCCCCCCAGGGATGGACTCTATATACTTGTCCCAGAGTTCCCTCCCGTCTGACTTCGCTGCGAGTCCAATGAACGTGGTCCTACCTTCCCCACTCTGGTCATTCTTCGCTCTCCTAACCAAAACTTTCAGTGTTTCACCTCCGTCGCAGACATCTCTTTGCAGCAACGCTACGACCTCCGAGCTCCTCAGTAGCGCCGAGAACATGAGCGCCACCATCACACCGATCCTCCAATCTTCCCGTTCCGCTTCCTTCCTTAGCGCCCATCTGATGATTGTCTTGATAGTGTCCTTGTCCGCCTGTTTATGATGAGCCACCCTCCTCGATCTTACCATAGCTGCTCTGGCTGCGCTCAAAATACTCTTCTGCGCGTTGCTTTCTTGCTCTATCCCCGTCGCGAATGCGAACCCTGCTGTTGCAACGCCTATTGAACTTGCGGCCGCTCCTTCTGACACCTTTTTCAGCACATAAGCTACCAACGACATGGGGCAGTCTTCTTCTAATCCAAGCTTCACCGCTAGCTCTCTTCTTTTCCTTTCGGATGACTCGTAGGCTAATCTTGTACTCGCCGCCACTGCTCCTTGGGCCACTTCCCATGCCACTTTACTCAATCGTCGCGGCAGTAGTCTTTTTATTTCTTCTAGCATTCGTCTCTTGTCTCCTGCAACACACAACTTGACATCCATTACCTGGGCGGGTGGGTGGGCTCCACACTACACTTTTGCAACCACTTCCTAACACACGAAAAACGTAGAATGTCTTCCCTCCCTCTTAACACCTCTCGCGTACAATTCCACGCGAGAGCACACTCCCTTCCTAAGGCGCGTATTCAAACACCAATTTGACCTGTCGTGAGAAATTCTTGGCCCTAATGAATTCGTTGGTTTTTCACCGCTTCCTTTACAGATTCCGGCGCGTCTTGTGACGATAGGCGGAGGCGGATCGAGCGGCGGTGCGACGGGCGTCATCTCAAGGCGCCAGCGTCTGATTGCTTCCCTCAGCATTTCAGATTGGATCGAGCCGAAGAGTCTAGGCGGGCATCGATTGGCTATTCATCCAGCCGCAGTCCAGAAGGAGTACTGGGCCGAGGAAGAGAAAACGTCCATAAAGGAGGTCGTTGATGAGTTGGAAAAGGTTACTTGAAGAGGGAGAAGAAAGGGGGGGGGGTTGGGAGACCCATCTGGACATGGCCTCAGAGTAAAAATATTAAACGAGGAAAGCCTCGAAAGTAGAAGACCCGATCGAAGATAGCTGCAAAGGGAAAAATTTCAATCGGAAAAAGCCTCAAATCAGAAAGCACATTCGAAGAATATTTTTGAAGAAAGTAAAATCTGAGAAAGGCTTCCAAAGGAAACGAGTCCTGGTTTGCCCCAAACTGAGAAGACATAATCAGAAATACTTCGAAATGGAAATAACTATTCGGAGGTTGTGCCAAAGCGATAAGTCCCATGCAGAGAAAGCATCAAAGGTAGAAGAATCAATGAGAAAGACCTGAGTCAAGAAGTCGTGCTAATATTGGAGAAGAAAAGTTTTTATTGGATAAGACCTAAAAAGATATTGGTTAGAGCCTTAGTAGAAACGCAGGAGCGACGTATTAGTGTCTTCTTCTTCTTAGCGTTGTACGGCTTCTAGCTCTCCAGAAAAATCTGTCCGTTGCGTCTTCCGAATGGAGTCTTGCAAGGCGCAGGTCTTGTGGTTGAGCGTATTCATATATCTTGTCTTTGGTTTGCCTCGCGGGCGTTTGCCTGGTACTTCCATGTCAAAGGCTTGTCTTGCGATGTTGGTCGCGTCTCTTCGCATCACGTTTCCATACCATCTAACTCTTCCTTCTCGCATCTTGTCTTGTATTGGAGCCACGTCGAGTCTCCCTCTCACAATTGTGTTACGCACACAACTAGGCGAGTCAGTCCTAGTGTCCAGTGTAACATTTTCATCTCATTCGTGTGGATAATGTTCTCGGTTACACGCGTTGTAGGCCAGGTCTCCGTCGAATAGAGAAGCACGGGACGGATCGCAGTTTTATACATCTTTCCGCGTTTGCCAGCTGTGATATTCCTATCACAGAGGACACCTGTAGCTTCTCTCCATTCCATCCAAGTTGCATTTACTCTTTGGCGTGCCGCTGCATTTGTTGACGTGTCTGAGGAGATGACAGAACCAAGATAATTGAATTCGGAGGTCTTCGGGAGCGGTTCACCGCTGATGTGAACAGTTCCCGTCGTTTGCACTCCGATTTCCTGGTACTCGGTCTTCTTGATGTTGAGGCGTAAGCCATGTCTACTAAGAGCGTCATTCCATTCTTGGGTGCGTTTCTCGATTTCGGCACGTGTAGGAGCAGCAAGGAGAATGTCGTCGGCGTATGCGATGGTTGACGGAGCCGGAGTCAGTAGAGGACGCGTGACGGTATCCATAACCAAAATGAAGAGAAGGGGAGACAAAGCACTCCCTTGGTGCACTCCAACTTTTACTGCGAATGGCTATGTGATGCCGACCGGAGTTCTGACGGTACTCTTTGAATCATCGTACATCGCCATTGTCCATCGAATTTACTCTTCAGGAACCTGATGATCGCGCAATGCATATGAAATAAGATCATGAGGGACACTGTCGAACGCCTTTTCCAAATCGAGGTAGGTCAGATGGAGAGGTGATCTTTTCTCTGCGTGCTTTTCGACGAGTAAACGGAGTACAAATATTGCATCTGTTGTGCCTCTTCCGTTCACGAACACGCATTGCTGAGCTGGAATATCGACGATATCTCGTATGCGTGAATCCAGTATCCTCTCAAATATCTTCATAGTGTGGTTGAGAAGACGTATTGGACGGTAGTTGCTGCACACTCTGGCATCGCCTTTCCATTTGAAGAATTGAACGGTCGTGGAGTAGCGCCAGTTATGTGGGATTTGGCCTTGCTTTACGATGGTGTTGAACAGGTGCACGAGATGTGCTAGTCCAACATCACCCGCAAGTTTCCAGGCTTCGGTGGCTATGTCGTCCGGTCTAGCCGCTTTCCCAGTCTTTTATATATGCTTTATACGTTATTGAAAACGCAGAACAATAAAAACAGAAAAATACAGAACCATGAAAACAGAAGATAATACACACTAGGAGAAACGATCGATTCAATTCATTCGAAGAACCCGACATGTAGTATTCACTGAAAAAACCCGACATTTGGTATTCGTCTTTATCTTAGAGAGTGCCTTATTCACTTCCTCGGCCGTGATGGTTGGCACGGGTCCTTGTACGGCGTGGGAAGTCGGGATGGGAGGGTGCTCAAACGCTTGGCCGCTCATTTCTTCGAAATGTTCGCGCCACCTGTTTTTGACTTTTAAAGGGTCAGTGACGAGCTTTCCTTGTTTGTCCCTTATCGTGGCTGCTCTCTGGATGTCCAAGGTGTTGCGGTGTCGAGCCTTGGCAAGCCGATAGATGGCTTTATCGCCTCCTGTTTGGTTCATCTTCTCATAGAGATCGCGGAAGTAGGAAGCTTTTGAAACTGCGACAGCTCTTTTGGCGGTTTCCTTGGCTGAGCTGTATGCAGCGCGGTCTTCAGCCTCATTTGACGTCCTCCATCTCTTGTACGCATTCTTTTTCGCCTTGATCGCATCCTGAACTTCGGAGGTGAAAAACCAGGTGTCTTTCTCGATTCTTGGCTTTCCGGGTTTCGTCTTTCCGAGGATGCTTGCGACGGGTGCTCTGATGCTGTCTTCAAGAAGCTTCTAGTGTTCATTTATGTCCTCTGGAAACTGCTTGTAGAGTGCAGGAGGGAGTAGATTGCGATGGATGATGTGCATGAGAGAGAGGCGTTCTGCTTTCCCAGTCGAGCGCCACCATTTGACACGTGTTCATTCAGGATTACGAGAAGGCTGTTTCTTCGACTTCAATACGCTGTAGTCCATAAAGAGAGGGTGGCGCTGAGATGCAACATGGTCTGAGTATGACCTTTGCATCTTTCGCGCTCCGCAGCTTTGCTCTCAGGATTAACCAAAAGTCAAGTCAAGTAGCCGTTGACCCTCAGTATTGATCGTTCCGATTCCATGTTCTCTCTGACGACCTTGTCGATCTGAACCGATGTGAGCGTTAAAATCTCCGCCGATCAAGATGTCTCCATGAGACTCTCGGAGTTTGATAACTTCCTCTAGAGAGTCGTAGAAGTCCTCCTTATCAGCGTCGCTACATCCTTGTTGAGGTGCATATGCTGAGACGACAAGGAAGTGATTGTTGGACGAAGAAATTCGGACGGTCATGACTCGATCTGTAGAGCGAATTACTTCGGTTACATCATCAGCAATTTTCTAGGAGAGGATAATGCCAACACCATTTCTTGTTGGTTGATGACGTGCCATGGTATATCAA